>VDFB02365019.1:151114-187378 GCA_007258455.2 Sequoia sempervirens
CTAGAGGGATCTTCTAAATCTATATAAACTAACAATAGGATGATTGAATCTACTTTCAAGAAGCATGTAAATTTTTCACAATGAGAATTTTTTTTTGGGCTTCCATTTCTTTAGCAAAATTTAACTATACAAATATCTTGAATTAAGGAAGATTAATCAAGGCTAAAGGGGAAAACTATAATGTTGTTGCAACTTTATTGAAGGCAGCTACATTAAACAAAATAAAATTAAAGACAATTCAAAACTGGAATACAAAAATAAACTATTTACAATTGAAAAGGTAAAGATAATAGATTAAATGTGACCATTTGTAAACTAAACAAATTATGAGAATTTTCAAGTTAACTTTTAAAAGGAAATGAGGAAGATTTTGAAATAGGGAGATTTTATAATGAAATGGTAGTAATAATGACATAATTTTTCATTTGCATTGTCTAGGGAAAAGACTTAAGGCATGCATGGGAAAATAAATATAGATTAATTTTTTACCATGAGATAGGAGGGATATACAAAGGATTATTTTGTTCTAAAATAAAATGCATGAGACGTAATTTTCCTCATGAATGATTAAAAGAAACATCAACATTATTTGTATTCATAAAAGGGTTTGTGGTATAAATATTATCCTTCAAAAATAGTCAAAATATCAACAACTTTGGCCATAGCTCCAATATCTTGGTTTTATGACTACTCATGTGATTCTTCATCTATGGATTACTTCACCGTTTCCTTTAAAGGCGAATTTTGGAGGATGAGGAATTTTAGAGGCTAAAAATTATTGGAATTTTTTTATTGTTGTTTTGTTTTTATTTAAGATACTTTTCATACTCATGTTTAATGCCATCAATTTATTTTTCTTTATGCATTTACTGGTCTTTTTTTAGGTCTTAGGATGGAAAATCTTCTCTTGTTTTGATTGGCACAACACTATAGAATTTTTTCAAGAATTGTGTCTCCTTTATTAAATAACTCACAATCTCAATGATTATATTTGTAATGAATGATGATATAAAGAGAAAGATATCTACTTCATTCTCTTTTCTTGAGGAAATCTAGTCTAACATTATTTTAGGATGTTTCACAAGCATGCTGGTATTCATCTTCGGCCGGCACTGACCTCCATCTAAGGGAGGCAACTTCATTTTTTATAAAATCTAATGCACAAAAGGAACTTTGATCACCAATGGAGTCACCAAAAATAGTTGGTACATAGATTTTTCATTGCAATATTTTGTTACAAACAATTTAGAATTTTTCAACAAGCAATGACAAATATTCCAATAATTGGAGGGATCACTATTAAATTAAAGACCTTTCTCTACATTTGATAGGGGAAACTCTCTTGCAAGATATAATTTTGAGGATTTTTAAGGGGTATGCTTTTGACTAAAAAGTAGGAAAGGCAAAGAAACAAACATTGAAATGGGAAAGGACAATATGAAATACAAAAAAAGAAGAATAAACATAAATATTCATTCTCAAAAAAATACCCAAGTTGTACTTAGGTGTACGCTCATATTAGGAAGGAAATTCTACATTCATCACAGATAAAATATTCAAAAATGACTACAAAATTAGTGTAAAAAGTTTACAAACTAAACCTTGTCCTTGGCTCATGGGGTGTCCATGCATTCTCTATTTAATTTCCTAAACTGAAGAGCTCAAAGACTTTCTTTCTTGTACACTGTGAGAATTCTAAAAGTTTCCTCAACCAAGGGTCCCCTTCCTTAACCTTGAATATATAGTCCTCTCCATCTATAACTAATTCTTTAGATCAGAATTTTAATTTATAACTTAATTACTTTTTAAAAGATCATTTATTAAATCATATTAAAATTACTTAATTTACATATATGAAAAAGAAAATAAGAAAATTCTTTAGCCCCATTAATTTATAGCTTGCTTCGTTGAAGTTTTGAAGTTAGATGACTATGACTGACAATCTACCTTCGAAATCCTTGAATAGCTTGATTATAGGAAAGATTATCTTAGAGCCTACAATAATGGGCAATGTCTACCCAACATACAAAACAAACATTTGTCCGTATTTATTAATTAATTGAAAATAAACAATGCACTGTCTCTTTATTTTTAATTAATTAATAAATACGATCAATTATCTGTTTTGTATACTGCATAGACAATTCAGTGATAATAGTGTTGAACAATTACAATTTCCAAGTCACAAAAGCTTCTATCTATTTATTTCATTCCCATAAGAAATGCTGAAGCATTCTTTTTCACTCTATGTTTCCCATATGAAAAATTCCACCCATATGATCACTTTCTTTTCACTCTATATTTCTCATGTTCTTTTTACTTCTGCAACCACAATAAATGAAAATCTCTCCAAATATAGTTGCTCGGGATAGTTGCACCAAAAGTCTATAAATGAGATGCAGTATACGAGTGACCTTATCAGATGTGGACAAATTGAACTAATTTATATTGACTTGTATATGCTCCAATAAATTCAACCTCTTTAGTGGGTAATGGAGTAAATGCGCAAGGACTTGAGGTGCATGCGGTTGACCCACAATTTGCATGCATGTATAATCAGCCAATTGAATGCATTTTCTTCGAAAAGTTTTTCCAATGCTATAATCATTGCATTTACTCAATGACCAAATGGTTTTTGTGGTATCATGTTTGTCGTGTCAAAAGATCTTGTAACATCTGATACAAATGTCAGAGATAAATGGATCTACGGAAACAGTTAGTCTATGTTCCGAATCTGAAAAGAGACACTGACGATTAATCCAACATTTTGTCTATTGACTAGAGGTGAAAATTCCCCTCCATTATACTGCGATGGAGTATGGTGGAAAAGAGAGTGGAATAGTGCCTCACACCAACTGATTGCATTTGTCTGAGAGTTTCTAACACATTTTCAACAAATCCATTTTTTTCATATCTTGTGGGTATGAGTGAAACTCGTTTCAGGTATTTTGTCAAATAGAAGGGGTCGTGGCTTGGCCTAGGCACGCGCAGGGAAGATGTTGGTGAAGGCTGTGGGATGTGATCTTAGTTAGACCTGAAAAGAAAAATATTTGCTTGAAAATTCTTAAACCGCATCAATAAATCCACATTATGCACAATCTACAAACGCTGCAGTTACAAAGATCCAATCCCATTTCAATAAACCCATTTTTTGAATCCTCCTTCTGAAGCTCCCAAACTCGCATGGGCTGTGTGTCTTCTAAAAGAAGAGTTTGAAAACCCTAGAAATCCCTGACACAACACTATTTTGGCCTTTTAGAGGTTTGTAAGGCATAAAATATTGATATAGTGAAAATTTCACGCTTCTACATTTTTTAAAGAACTTTTTATCTGCACTTCTGAACTTTTAAAGAACTTTATAGCTCTTAAGAAAAGTGTATTTCATTATTTCAGTAAGAGAACTTCAAATTCATTGAAAAAGTGAATTTCATAGTGTCCTAAGCTTGGAAAATCATGTCGAGAAAGATAATTTTTTATTTTTAACGAGTGTACCAACTATCAATAGTATCAGTAAAATTCATTACGAGAATTAAAGGGTTCATCAATATCATTTGCAACATATTTTTTAAAGCCTTTAAACTTCATAAATAACTTTCATAAACCTTTCTCATTAATCTAAATGTCATATAACAAAATATGTGGAAATAATAAATTTGAACCATCATGCCTATTTTTTTAAATTGGTCGATTTAATAAGTTGTATCATTTAATGAAATTATTAATGGTAATCTCTAACCACAAACTATGAATCAAAATGAATCTTTTTGGAAGCATGATTGTTGCAAAGTAATCCACAAGCACAACTTGAATTCCTAAGAGTGACCTACACTTGTGACCCTCTCACTATATTCTATCAAAAACTATAATACCTCTAATGAAAAGTTGATCAAGTGTGATGATTTGATGTGAAAAAGAATGAGATTTGACGGTTAATTTTTTGTAACTATGAGCATATATCAACAACCATGATTTAGTAAGTGATTTAACACCTGGTGATTGCAGATATTTACAACCAAGACCAAACAACATGGGCATTTAATGTTTTGAATCAAACAAGTTGACCTCGTGGAGGAATTAGAAGCATGATGATGCATGTTAGTACAACAATGGTGAAAATTTTAAAAATTTGTGAGGTAAAAAATAAGGTCAACATAATTCTAGTGTAAGTTTACATGTAAAAAATATATAATTAAAGAAAAAAGCTTTACAAGTCCAAATAATTTTCTTAAGGCGTTATGTGTTGTTTTGTAAAAGTGAAATTTAAAGCTCATATCCTAAAACACATGTTACTTATAATTCAAACTTTGATTTACTCTCCACATGTTTATAACACTAAACCTATAGGTTTGATTTAGTAAAAGCTTTTAGGTTCAACACACCAACCTAGATTTACATGGTTATAGTTCAAATCATACTCAAGGTTTAGACTCTATTTTATGTTTTAGGTTCATAAGTATGAATCTCATAGACTTTGATTGATTTTAAATATGAATTTCTTGGACTTTAGCAATTGGTATTTATAAGACTTAAGAGCTTGATGCTAATTCAAAGATTTATAAAAGAAAGCATAGATATGACATTTGAAGTCCAAAGGAGTATTCCCTTAGGATTTGACGATGATTTTGTATTCATGTTGATTTTTTCAACACCTTGAAAGAGTAAACTCTAGGTCATAGAAGTTATGGTAGAGGCCCAAAATTTCCTAAAGAATTAGCTTGACCTAGGAATAATTTGATGTATTCAAATAAAATCTAAGGTTTTCTTACAAGTTTAAAACTAAATTAAGCAAGAAACCCTCATTTGAAGCTTCATTCTAGAAACAAACATAAAATCACAAATTGAAATCTAATCCATAGTTTATAATGGATTAAATATAAGAGAATATAAAATTTGAAAAGAATAAAAAGCACACTCAAAAACCCTAATTGCATGAGGAGATACAAGATGAGGTAGTGGAGAGCACCTAAAATATAGTAGGAAACTAACAAGGGCTTGGTCAATATAATAGATCAATTGTTAGATCTAGGAATTTCAACCATGACCAAAAGTCAACATGTGATCATAATACTAAAAAATACTCAATATTACTCAAATGGAAATTTATGTGAGATTGTTGGCAATTGGTTGTCATTGTTGACAACATTCAATATATGGGCTAACATTGATGTATGGAAGGGTTACTGAAGTTCATGGTTGGATGTCATGCTTTATCTAAGAAGAGTTGTTGAAGTTCATGACTAGATGACATGCCTTATCTGATGTTTGTTGAAGTTCATGTTTAGATGTCATGCCTTATCTAAGATGAGTTGTTGAATTCAATGACTAGATGTCATGCCTTATCTGATGTTTGCTGAAGTTTATGGTTGGGTGTCATTGTTTATGATTTCTTTCAGCAGAGTTAGTTTTATAATGATATATTAAGATTGATGATTAGAAGTATTAAAAGTATTGCTAACAAAGGAGAGATGTTGTTGAAGGTCTAAAATATGTATTTTTCTCTCTCCTGATGTTCCTAATAAAGCATGTGTTGCTAAAAGAAAGATCTGGCCTCCGCAAGTTGCTTAAGTGTTTCTGGTTTAGGAATTTTCTTTAAAGTCTACTTGGGAGAATGCTCAACATTCCTTCATTGTTGAAGATATGGTATTATGGTTTGGGATTCAAATTCATTTCTCTCTGGATGTTGTACTCCTATCTTGTTAGTTCGCTAGTGCTTATGAGGAGATTTTTGTGAATTGCAGAAGGTTGGCAATGTTGTTGGTTGTCTAAACTAGTCTGAGAAATGCTCTGCATTGATGTATTTGCTCCTACGGTTTAGTGGATGTTTTCTAAATGTTTGTGCAGTGTTTCAGTTCCAATTTCATATGTTTAATTGGTTCAAAGGTTGATATGTTAATGCTATATCTTTTGACTGTGTTTTGTGCTTCCTAAATGAAGTATTTTGTTCTTGTTTGGCTTGCAGTGGCTATTCATGGCATGACAGTATGAAAGAAGTGCATGGAAGTATTTTTTGATGTTCATGGAACATCTCCATGTGATATTCATGTTGTTGATTGGCCACTTTCGTGTTGCACTATTCTTGAGTTGACTTTTTGGGTTATTTGCAGATATCTAGGTGACATGGCTTGTTCTTTTTCTTGCACCATGTGCTTGGGGGTTTGCACCAACAATTGAGGATGTGTTATGATATATTTGTGTCCTAACCTACCCTATTTAGGACCGCATCAAGTAAATTCAATTGGAAGAATTTTTTTGAGCCGATTGGTTATGTGCTTCATGTTTTACCTACATGTTTACTTCATGTCAACTTAGATTAATGTGCGCCAATTTGTGAATTATTTTGGATCACATTGGAAGATGTAATAAGGTTTTTTTGGTCCTCTTTATTATCGGGATAAGACTGCATTATGCTTTGGTAGAGAACTTGTTGAATTCATTATGTATCTTCTTTTGGCTGACCTAATTGAAGTTTTAAAGTGTTGTGGTGGATATAAATACAAGATCATTTTGGATGCAACAAGATGGAGAAGTGTACAAGTGCGAAAAATAAAAGTGTGTGGAATGTATTGAATATCTAACAGAGTTAGTGCTACATTGTGAAGAGAACTATCAGATGTTCCTTAATGCCTCAGTTAACAGAGTGAATTGTTGACAAATATTTTAATTCTCTCATAATTTTTTGTATCCTCCTCTAAGATAGCAAATCGCATCAGGTCCTTGTATCTTGCATCTAGAGTTGTGTTTGCTTCAATCCTCTAAGTCCTTTGTATCTTGTGCTGAGGTAGTGTGCCTTAGTTTGCAAGTCCATTTTGGTAGCGAGCCTTTATATTATGAGTTAACTTTCATTGTGGTTTTTCCAAATAAATTTGGTTTCATCTTGTGGATGTGTGTTCTTGTCTATTTTATCATTTCAACTATTTTGGTTAAGGCTAGGACTGTTATATCTCTCATTGTTGGTAGTTGCTAAATTGGTTAAAGGTTTAAACTGCTACATCTTTCTTTGCTGCTAATCTACTTAAGGATTTAAAATTTATATTATGTTGAAGAACTCTTGTTTTAGAAGGTTTTTAGTTTTTGTGTGATTGATTCACCTCCCATCTTAGTCTTTGGTTGTGTTCAACAATTGGTATCATAGCAAAGTTCTTGTGAAGAAATATTGACCGCTTGAGGCAAAAATTTGAGATGGCACATGATAGTTCATACAAAGGTCCTAGGTTTGATGGGACTAATTATGCTCTCTAGAAATTGAGAATGGAAGGAAACCTAAAATACCTAGGGTTTGGTGTTTGGAAATTAGTCAAAGATGGTTATACTACTCCTGCTACTCCTCTAAAAGATCCATCTAAAATTAGATTATATGAATGCAATGCCAAAGGTAAGAATGCTCTCTTATGTGGATTAGTTGATTCAAAACTTTTGAAGGTGATGAATTGCATCTCTACTAAGGAATTCTAGGAAAAGATTAGCAGTATCTATGAAGGTGATACAAAAGTGAAGAAATTTAAGATGCGGATCTTTAAAAGTATATTTGAGACTCTAAAGATGATAGAAGATGAGAACATTGTAAGTTACATGTTGTGGGTACAAGAAGTTGTCTCTAGCATCACTGGTCTTGGTGGAGAAGTAAAAGAAAGTGAGATTGTGAAGAAGGTTCTAAGATCTCTCCCTAAAACTTATAGTCATAAGGTGTTTTCCATTGAAGAATCTAAAGACTTGGATCAATACTTTGTTGATAAAATGTAAGGTGCTCTCACAACCTTTGAAATGAGAGAGTTTGATCATGATGTTCTAAAGAAGGAAGCTACATTCAAAACCAACAAAAATATTGAAGAAAAGGCATTGGAAAGTACAAAGGTAAGTTACCTTTCAAATATTTCAATTGTGGTTCAAGAATTGATCATTTTGCATATAAATTTCCCTATAAAGAATCTGTTGATGATAATAAAATAGAGAAAATCAAAAGAGGATTCTACTCTAAGGAGAGTTTTTTTTCCTCTAAAGATGAAGATAATGATGAAAATGATGAAAATCTATTCATGGATCTAGAAGGAAAAATGAAAAACATTGGAGAATGTAAAAGGTATGGTACTTTACAAAATAGTAAGGTTAATGAAAAATCAATGGTAGTATGGACTACCCTTCATGCAAAGGAAGAGGTAAATGCATGGGTAATTAATAGTGGGTGTTCTCACCACATGACTAGTAACAAAAGTAAGTTCATTAGTCTCAAGAAGGTTAATGATGGAGTTGTAAAGTTTGGAGATTATAATTCAACAAAAATCTATGGAAAAAGTGATATAACAATTGATGAAAAGAATAACTGAAGATGTCCTTTATGTCAAAGGTCTAAAACATAATCTCCTAAGTGTGAATGAAATGTGCAGTAAAGGATACAATCTTACTTTTCATGCTAATGTATTTGATATCATAAAGGAATTTTTGGTAGTCTTGATATTGAAGAAACAAGGACAAATGGTAATTTCTACCATCTAAAGGAGGCTAACAAAAGAATCTTCTTATTGGATTAGTATGAAGAATTTTGGTTGTGGCACAAAAGGATGGGGGACATAAAATTTGAAAACATGGTGAAGATCAATTCCTCTCATGTAGTGAGAGATATGCCTAGAATAACAAATCTTGCAAACACTTTACACAAAGAATGTTAAATGGGAAAGGAAACAAAGATTATTTTCAAAAGAAAGAAATGCTTTGTTTCAATACCATTAGAGTTGATCCACATTGATATTTGTGGGCCTATAAGGCTAAGGATTCAACAAGGTTAAAGGTATTTTATGTTGCTTGTAGATGATTACACTAGAATGACTTGGGTTACATTCTTAAGAGAGAAATTAGAAGCCTTTGATAAATTTAATATTTTAAAGAAAAAGTTGAAAATGAAATGGATGTGAAGATCAAATGTTTAAGGTCAGATAAGGGAGGTGAATTCACCTCATATGAGTTTGAATTTTTTTATGAAGATAATGGCATTAGGAGATATTTGTATGCTCATAGAACCCCTCAATAGAATATGGTAGTAGAAAGGAAGAATAAAATAGTGCAAGAAATGGCTATGACAATGATGAAAGATGTTTACCTACCATATATGTATTGGAAGTAGTACTTATTGCAGTCTATTTTCTTAATAGAGTGCAACTGAGGGTCAATAGAAATAAGATCCATTATGAGCTATGGTATGGAAGACCTCCCACTATGAGATATTTCAGAATCTTTGGGAGTAGATGCTATATCAGAAGAGATGAAGGAGATCTTGGAAAGTTTGATTCAAGTCAAGTGATGAAGGAATCTTTCTTGGTTACTCAACTAGGAGCAAGGAATACAAATGCTACAACAAGATATTGGTAAAGATGATTGAAAGTAAAAATTTCAAGGTAGATGAAGAATTTGGTAAAATCTCACATGAACCTAAGGTTCTCGGATCTAATATGCTTCCTTGGACTGAAGAAGAAGAAGAAATAGAAGAGAAAGGAGAAAAGGAACCAAAACTAGTGAAGACTCTCAAAACTCCAACTAAGTATGTCCAAAGGAATCATTCTATAGATCATATCATTGGGGATAAGGACGAAGGTGTGCTAACCAAGAGAAAGTTTGCAAGAGAAAATGAGAAAGTTAATTTGTGCTACTATCAAAGGTAGAACCCAAAAACTTTTCTGATGCTAGCAAAGATGAAAATTGGATAAAGGCGATGGAGGAAGAATTGAATCAGATAGAGAAAATCAGACTTGGGAAATAGTTCCTAGCCCAACTGATAAGAATGTGATAGGAACAAAGTGGGTGTTTTGGAATAAGTTGAATGAAGATGGTGAATTAGTAAGGAACAAAGCTAGATTAGTTTGCAAAGGCTATTCACAAGTTGAAGGAATTGATTTTAAGGACACTTTTTCTCTAGTAGCCAGAATGGAAGCAATAAGGATGCTTCTTACTCTTGTTGCTCATAATAACTTCAAGGTATATCAAATGGATGTCAAGTCAGCTTTCCTGAATGGTGATTTAGAAGAAGATGTATATATTGAGCAACTAGGTGGTTTTCAATCATTAGAGAATGCATACATGGTTTATAGACTCAAGAAAGCTCTATATGGTCTCAAGCAAGCTCCTAGAGCTTGGTATGCTAGATTGGATAAGTACCTACTTCAACAAAGATTCAAGAAATGTAATGCAAATGGTAATATGTAGATTAAAGTTCAAGAAGACAAGTTTCTGATGATGGTTGTATATGTTGATGACATCATCTTTGGTGGATATGATGATATGTGTAAAAGGTTTATAAAAGAGATGCAGAAAGAATTTGAGATGTCAATGATTTGTGAGTTATCCTTCTTACTTGGGATTCAAATTATTCAACAAGATGATGGTATCTTCATTTCTTAAGCTAAATATGTCACTTGGAGATGTTGAAGAAATTTTCTATGGCGACTGGTTGTCACTTGAGAAAATATGATGAGCCTCTGGAAGTTGATCAAACTCTTTATAGGTCTATGATTGGAGGTTTATTGTACTTAACTATTTCTATTCTAGACTTGATATTATGCATGTAGTATGTTTGGTTGCTATATTTCAATACAATCCTAAGTAATCTCATAAAAAAATGAAAATAATATTTAGATACCTGAAAGGAACTCCAGATTATGGCTTGTGGTACAAAAAGGATAACAAATTTTCTTTCAATACCTATATTGATGTAGATTGAGTAGGTTGTGTGGATGATCAAAGACGCACAAGTGGAAGTGCTTTCTTTTTGGAAGACAAATTGGTCTCTTGGTTCAATAAAAAGAACGATTCAATATCTTGGTCCACAATAGAAGTTGAATACATTGTTGCAGCCTCTTGTTGCACTCAAGTGCTTTGGATGAAGTAGACCTTGAAGATGTGAAGGTGGTTTATGGTGAACCTATTCCTATATTGTGTGACAACACAAGTGAAATTAATATTTCTAATAATTTGGTAATGGATTCAAGGACTAAACACATTTCTATTTGGTACCATTTTCTAAGAGAGAAGGTTGTAGAACATGAAGTTAGAATGGAGTATGTTCCTACCAAGGACCAGATTACTGATGCAGGAGCATCCGGGTCTATGGGCAATCCTATATTATCCAAAAAAAAATTCATTTTATTTTCTGACTTTTGGTGTGTTGTGGTCATTTTTGGTGTCTTGTTTTGGTTGGTGAAGGTTTCCTAAGCATTTCTTTAACAATTTGGAAGAAGTAATTGTTTTGCGACTTCGGTTGGTAATTTCAAAAAAGTTTGAAATTTTAAAATCCATGAATGTTTGGAAAAATCCTTTTGTAGGGGTCCATGGGGTACCATTCTAAGCTTGCACGTCAATTTTCATGCGAAAAAAAAAAACTTTGATTTTTTCTTGTTAGCACCTAGGTCCACTCTTGATGTTATTTTGCAATTAAAAATTAATTTTCTCCAAATTCTTATTGTTGGTCCAAGGTGTTATTTCCAAAAATTAAGTTGGAATAATTAATGCTTGCAAGTTAAAATTCCCAAACTTAATTTTCCCAAAATCTTATAATCATTTAAAAAATATGCTTGTTTGGAAGCAAATTGACGACATTTCCAAGTGATAGATTTTAGTTTTAAAATAATGCAAATTGTAAATCATTATGGCAGGTTTTAACGTCTTATTGAATGCATATTTATTACATTTTGAAAGGGTCTATTATGGCAGAAATGTCATGCCCAAAATGGTCCTTTGTGGGTGTGTAGAAATGGGAAATGTAGCTGCCCCATTTTTAGATTTGTTTTTGAAATTAAAAGTGGAAAATAAGGGTTTCGTCCCTTTAGAACAAAGCCCTGTGGGCCAACAACCAGACAACTGATAAGAACAACAAAACAAGGGTACGAACCCTTAGAACAAGGCCCAATGGGCCATCAACAACAGAAAACACCGCAAAAAAACAACCAACACCTGGTCACAGGTAACCAGGAGTGACAAGACACCAAGGACTAGGAGCATTCCAAGCCAGCAAAAGACTTACAATCCCTTCCTGGCACTAAGACCAGGAGTAGCCAAACACATAGAACCAATACTCTACATCAGCAGTAGGGTAAAAGCAAGAAGTTGGGTACACGAAGAGGGGAAGTTTCGGCCAAAAAAAAAATCTCGCAGAAAACGCGTACGCGTTATTAAAAAAACGCGTATGCGTTTAGGATCAGGTACCCGATCCTAAAAAGCGTATGCACTATCAACGCGCACGCATATAATGCGTATCGTTTGATATGCATACGCGTTTATAACACATGAAAATTAATTATTTAAAAAAATACTTTTTTAGAAACACGTACGCGTTTAGAACGTCGTTTGCGTTTAGGCGTAGCCGTTTGAAATCACGCCGACGCGAACGACGTTCTAAAATATTTATTTTTTCAAAATTCCCAACCCACATGCTGCCTTGGTTTTAGGCTCGGAAAAGGCTTGGCAATCCGAGCCTTAGCCTTTGACCTGCAACTAAAAAACTAAGGTAGATTGAAGAAGAATGTCTAACTTTGACAACATAGATGATGGACTTTTTTTCTGAATGAGTCTATAAAATTAAAACCCATTAGAGAACACAATGTCTACTTTGTAAATATATAATTTTTGTTAAAATTGGATTATGTTTGCTATTTTTTAATTAATTTCTAAGCAAACTAGTCCTTAAACTTGAAATATTAGGTTTTTTTGGTTTTTTAATAACTTTTTATTGGTTGATTTTCTTGTAAAAAAAATTATATGGGACCAAACTTCAGACAATTCTCTACACAATGAAAAAAAAAGAGTCAAAAAATGTTTTGTTTAGGTCCAATTATGTTGTCCGTACACGTTGATTTGAAAAAACATCAATTAAGGCCAATAAAAAATTAATAAAAAAAAATATATTCAACCAAAAATTATTAAAAAAAATCCAAACCAAACTTCATGTTGTTAGGTCTCTTTTCCTAAAAGGAATTAGCAAAATGATTTTATTTGGGTCAAAAAGTGTTGTCCGTACACCTGCTTGGTATGGTAAAAAAATAGGGACTTTTAAAAAGTGGTTTTTATAGATCCTTATCAAAATGTGATTTCTATAAACTGGGTATTTTAATAATTTATATATTTGGAAACTATATTCAAAATGATAAATTTCATATTACTGAATTTTTTTAAGATTAATTGTGGAAGTGCCTCAATTTTTCAGTCCAAGTGTGAAAAATTATGAAAAACAGTAAAAACATTTCCACTTTTTGAGCTTTTTGTGTACCCAACTTCTTGCATCAACCCAGTACAGTAACCAACCTTCCACTCAGAAGGCAACATCCCATCTGCAACAACTCGCCGATAGCAGACCATCCACTTTAAACAAACAAACCAGAGCCTAACATGCTCTCGAACACCAAGGGGTAAACATCACCACTTGCAATAGAGAATCATTCCTCAAGAGGCACAAACCAACCTGATACCAACCCCAGAACCACCTCAATAGGTTGGGACTCCCCTCTATAAGAGAGGAAGAAATGGGGACCAAGACTACCAACAAAACCTCCCTCCTGAGCAAGCATGTTCCACCTCAATAGGAACCAACAAAGGAGAGATGCACAAACCCCCAGACCTACAAACACCATCTCCACCTCAATAGAAATGATATTCACCTCAATAGAACACCACGAATGTAGGAGCAAGAAGAAGGCACGAACATTAGTAGTGTTGACCCACAACTCCACCCAAGGTACCTAGTAGGAGAAAGCCTCCTGACCAACAAGAAGACCAACCCACCATGTCATAAAACTATCAGCTCCAACAATAGTTGAAGCACCATTTATCTCAAGGGGAAACCCATAGACCAGGGGACAGGGCTCACACCCTCTACCAGGCATCAACACCTTCACGATCATTTCCACCAACCAGGAAGCCATCCATAAGCACAAACCCCACCACCACAAACCAAAGCAAGGTTCCCACAGCCACCACAGGGCCCCCAGTGGAGAACCCACCAGACACCACTATAGAGGGAAGCCAACAAAAACCAAAGCCTCCACACCATAGACACCCCAAACAATAGCACCAAGGTCAGAAGAGTCCCTAAGCCAAGTCAAGGGAGGGTCCTGACCGACCACACCCTGCACCAAAGCACAAAGGCATCCACCACCAACAAGTTGTAAAGGCTCCATCACACCAACAAATGTGCCATAGTTGACGACATCCACAGAATCATGATCTAGCATCACGTAGAGACCAGGAACATAGGGAACAACTACCACACTAGACGGATTCACCACAAAGCACTGAGAGTAGAGGAAACCACTTTCCCTCACAAAAGACCCCTGCACTCAGAGAACAGGAGAGATAAAGAACATTGTTGTCCCTAAGCGCACAGAGAGTAGCATGCCCTCCCAATGTACCTTCAGCTAAAACCAATAGCCCATAGACCTCCACGCAAGATCATCCACACAAGAAACTGTGCCAACCATGTCTGAACTTGGATCCTTCCCAACACTAGCACCAGAGGAAATCAAACAAGGAGCCACACAACCCACAAACCCTAGACTCAATCAATGCAGAGCCTCCAACAACGAATAGATTAAAAGGCAGCCCAAACCACAAGAGAATGACACCCCAACCCATCTAGGCATTTCAAGCCACCAACATATAGTAGGAAGAGCGTCCAGAGTAGTAAGCTCCACCACGGGGGTTTTCCAAACACACATACCCACCGCATCCAACTGATGAACCCAAACCACCAACAAGAAGAGGCCATCATCATCATCATCTTTAGATTCATCCCCTTTTCCATCACCAGAAGAATTCAAAAAATTCCCTTCGCTTCCTTTCTCGTTTTCCATGTAATTTTGATTTGTTGAAAACATTAAAAACTGTAGTAATGTGGGAAATGTGGGATTGAGTAAGGCTAGGAAAAAGTCTGCAATGATGTTACATGGGAGGGAGGAAGGAAAAAAATAATCTTTAACAAAAATTGAATTTATGGGCAGCTCCTTGTTATATTCTTGGGGTGACATAAAACAAAAAAAGAGGAGATGCTACGTGAGAGTTGGGCATTGTTGGGAAAACTCTGTGACAATGAGAAATCTAATGTACAAAAAAACAAATGTTTTGTTTTTTTACAAAAGTTGGAATGAGTGGGACGCAAGGGGAAAGTAAGTAGGGGATAGAAAATACATCAGCAGGGTAGTGTAAATAATGGAGAGCTATGTAAATAACACAAGCAACTAATAACAAAAGTAATTTGTTGCAGGTAAATGGAGGAGTGTCATGAAGGTTTGAGCAATTGAAAGTCAAAGCTATAGGAAGATTTTGGGGGGAGCAAAAACATAAGCTATAGGAAGAGTATGTGGGATAGATTTGAAGCCATGATGTATTGAGAAAATATTATAATTTTTTCAATGAGAATGAAAGAAGATTTAGTTTTGAATTAATGATTTTTCTCTTTATTTGGTCTTCATGATTTTGAGTTTTTGTATGGTATGCTTGTTATTTTTTTGCGGTAGAGATATGTTGCATTATGTTTTGTGAGAAAAAATTGGTTGTTACAACAAATGGTAATAGAACGAGTGATCTAGAGTGCATAAGTAGAGCCCAAACATGAGCCAACTTATGCTAGGATCTGTGGGTGAGGATTGAAGTTGTTTCAAAGCTCTAGAGGTTGTTGCAGGCGTGTGGAGTCTTGTAGCTGTAGAGAGCTAAGATAATAGATTCGTAAGAGAAGAGGTTGAGAGGATTTTGAGATGCCTCTGAGAAGGATAATACCTAGAAGAGTAGAGAATATGCTAGAAGACTTTATCAATGAAATGAGAAATAAGCTAAGAAACGTAAAATAAGATTTCTGAGAGCAATAGCCCAAATCAAGAGAGGCCATAAAATGGAAGTCCCTAATTTTTCAGGAACTTTGAATCTTGAGAATTTAATAGATTGGATTGGAGAGTTGGAAGATTATTTTGAGTTTTAAAATATTAGAGACCCACAAAGGGTAAGGTTGGAAAAAACATAGCTTAAGAGACATGTTGCATTGTGGTGGAAAGAGTTGCAGAAAGAAAGAGTAGAGAATGGTGAGATGAGGATAACGCGGTGGAGACAAATGGTTGCTAGATTGAAGGCAAAGTTTATTAAGGAGATTACGAGCTGGAGCTATTCAAAAAGCCTCAAAATTTAAAATAGAAAGACATGAGTGTGAAGGACTATATAGGGGAATTTTACAAAATGATGATTAAATCAAGATATCATGAAATGGATAGAGAGAAGGTGGCTAGATACATAAATGGACTTAGGTTCAATATCCAAGATGAGATGAGTATGTTGAAGATTTCTACAGTTGAAGACACTTACTAGTATGCATTGAAAGTAGAGGAAAAGGTAAATAGAAGGCAACAGAATAATTGAAGAGGAAAGGGAAGATAGCAATAGAAAGAGGACAACCGAGCATCGACAAAGGAAATAAAACTTTTGAAGAAGAAACAATCCCAAAATGGAAAAAATAAGCACAAGGAAAAAAGTATTCAACAATAGGGCATGCCAGTAGTAGCAAGGAGTTCTTGGGAAAGTGTTTCTAGTGTGGGGAAGTTGGACATAGAGCTTTTGAGTGTCCATAAATACATGAAGACACTAGTAAGAGAGGTGCACCAAGAAATCACATGGTGCAAGAAGACAAGGAGAGAGAATCATCGCCAGGGGATGTGGTAGAACCAGAGTGTGGAGTATCCCTTATGTTTAGGAGAGTGTTGGAAAATCCAAGCAAGGAGGAGAATGGACCATCTCAAAGGAGTCTCTTTTGTATTGTATACAAATCAAGAGGTAAGTGTTGTAAGGTTATTGTAGAGAATGGTAGTACATATAAATTGGTTTTTGAGGAGATGGTAGAAAAACTAGGATTGAAGAGGATTAAGCATCCTAATCCCTATAAAGTAAGTTGGCTACAAGAATATCATGAGTTAGAGGTGAAATAACAATGCTTGGTAAATTTTCATATTGTTCCTTATAAAGATGAAATTTTATCTGATATTATGTCCATGAGTGCATGTCATGTTTTGTTAGGAAGGCATTGGAAATTTGATAGAAAGGATATCTATGATTATAGAGAGAATTTGTACACCATTATGAAAGATGGGTAGAAGTATACTTTGAGTTCATTGAAGGAGAAAGAGAAGGGGGTACAAGGCAACAGTCCTATAAATTGTTGTAGGTCAAAAAGCCAGAGGTAAAGGTTGTAGTTGGAAATAGTTTGAAGAAAGATTTTGAGAATAGAGATACAAGGGAGGCACAAAAGGATAGTAATGGTACTAAGATAGAACAAACAAACAAAAAATGGTTGCATACATGGTTAAGTCTTACGAAGAGTGTAAATTAGATTTACAAAAGGAGGTGAGCAATGAAATCCTATAGTGTGATGTAGGTAGAAAACAATGCAAAGGAAAAGAGAAGATGAGACAAGAGGAGGTTGCAAAATTTCAGAATGAATTCAAGAAGAAAGAGTGTGAGGAAAAGGAGGAAATATGGATCAAGAACAAGCGTAGGATCACCATCCCAAGCTCATCCAAATGTTCACGAGTTTTTAGCTCAGGGAACATTTCAACTTACCCAATGTGTTTAATGTAGGAGTATCTAGGTCTATGGGAAATCCTGCATCATCCAAAAATATTTTCTTTCTATTTTCTCATTTTTGGTGTGTTGGGGTGATTTTTGGTGTCTCCCTACATCTTTTCAGCTCCTTGTTTTGGTTGATAAAGTTTTTGCGAGCATATCTTTCACAATTTAGAAGAGTTAATTGTTTTGCAACTTCGGTTGGTAATTTTGAAAAAAAATTAAAAAATTAAAATCCATGAAGTTTTGGACAAATCCTTTTGTAGGGATCCATGGGGTACCATTCCAAGCTTGCACATCAATTTTCATGCAAAATGGAGAACTTTGATATTTTCCTGTCAGCACCCGGGTCTACTCTTGATGTTGTTTTACAATTATAAATTAATTTTCTCACAATTCTTATTGCTGGCCCAAGGCATTATTTCCAAACATTAAGTTGGGATAATTGATGCTTGAAAGTTGAAATTCCCAAACTTAATTTTCTCAAAATTGTATAATCATTTTAAAAATGTCTCTTTGGAAGCAAATTGATGACATTTCCAAGTGACAGATTTTGGTTTTAAAATAATGCAAATTGTAGATCATTATGGCAGGTTTTAATGTCTCATTGAAGGAAAGTTTATTACATTTTGAAAGGTTCTATTATGTCAGAAATGCCATGCCCAAAATGGGCCTTTGTGGAGGTGTGGAAATGGGGAATCTAGCCGCCCTATTTTCAGATTTGTTATAAACATTAAAAACAATAGTGATGGGGGGAATGTGGGGTTAAGGAAGGCCAAGAAAAAGTATGCAATGATGCTACATGGGAAGGAGGAAGGAAAAAAAATAATCTTTAGAAAAATTTGAATTTATGGGAAGCTCCTTGGCATATTCTTGGGGTGACATAAAAACAAAAAAAGAGGAGATGCTATGTGAGAGTTGAGCATTGTTGGGAAAACTTTGTGAAAATGAGAAATATAATGTGCAACAAATAAAAGGTTTTGTGTTTTTGGGAGAGGTTGGAATGAGTCGGAAGCAAGGTGAAAGTAAATAGGGGCTAGAAAATACATTAGTAGGGAAGCGTAAAGAATGGAGATTTGTGTAAAGAACATGAGCAACTCATAAAAAAAGTAATTTGTTGCAAGTAAATGGAGGAGTGTAAAGAAGGTTTGATCAGCTAAAATTCAAAGCTACATAAAGATTTTGGGTGCAGTAAAAATAGAAGCTACAGGAGGAGCATGTGGAGCCGATTTGAAGCCATGATGTATTAGAAAATTTTGTAATTGTTTCTATGAGAATGAAAGAAGATTTAGTTTTGAATTAATAATTTTTCTCTTTGTTTGGTCTTATGATTTTATGAGTTTGTGTATGGGATGATTGTTATTTTTTTTGCAGCAAAGATATGTTGCATTTTGTTTTGTGAGCAACAGTTGGGTGTTGCACCATTACATACATTTTTACCAAGGCACTTTCAAAGGATACTTTTGAGTATCTATGGGAGAAGTTGGAGGTTATTGCCTCTCCTTGTTCCAACTAGATACATAGATGGTGCATCTTTCCAGGGGGATAAATTCATGACATATCCTTTCTCCTCGATTGATTTATGCTCCGACTTAGGGGGAATTGGTAGTAAGGGAGAGTTTTGATGCAGTTGTGCAAGAATTGTAAAATAGTGTTGTTGATCAAAGGGGGAGAATGTGTCACTACTTCAATTAAAGATCTTTTCCCCTTTGTTCCTAAATTTAGAAAATGTATTTTTGTGAGTAGGTGTGTGTGGCCCTTTATCCTTGATGTCAAAGGTGGAGAGTGAGAAGTTATGTTGCCATCAATTCCAAAGGGGGAGATTGTTGGTAGTTGTTGTCAATGATGTCAACACTGATTATTGGTTATAAATGATGTCAACACTTGAGGATATTTGTGTGATATTGTTGGCAATTGGTTTTAATTATTGAAAATATTCAGTATGGGCTAACATTGATGTATGGAAGGGTTGTTTAAGTCCATGGTTGGATGTCATGCGTTATCAAATAAGAGTTGATGAAGTTCATGATTGGATGTCATTCCTTATCTTTGTGCTTGTTGAAGTTCATGTTTTGATGTCATGCCTTATCTAACAAGATTTGTTGAAGTTCATGATTGGTTGTCATGCCTTATCTAATGTTTGTTGAAGTTTATGGTTGGATGTTATTGAGTATGATTTCTATCAGCAACATTAGTTTCATAACAATCTATTAAAGTGAGAATTAGAAGCATTAGAAGTATTGATGATAGTGGAGAGATGTTGTTGAAGGTATACACTATGTATTATTCTCTCTCTTGATGTTTCTAATAAAACATGTGTTGTTGAAATAAAGATCTATCCTCTACAAGTTGCTTAAGTGTTTCTGGTTCAAGAAGTTGCTTTAAAGTATTCTTGGGAGAATGCTCCACATTCCTTCACTACTAAAGATATGGTCTTACAATTTGGGATTCAAAGTTAGTGCTCTATGGATGTTTCACTCCTATCCTTTTAGGTCACTAATGTTGTCAAGTAGATTCCTATGAATTGTAGAAGGTTGCCAGTGTTGTTGGTTGTTTCGACTAGTCCAAGAAATGCTTCACATTTCTTTGAATTGGCGTCTCTACTCCTACTATTTGGTGTATGTGTTCTAAATGTTTGTGCAGTGTCTCAGTTCGAATTTCATGTGTTGAAGTGGTTTGCAAGTTGATATGTTAATGCTATATCTTTTGACTATGTTTTGTGTTTCCTAGACGAAGTATTATATTCTTGTTTGGCCTGTGATGGCTATTGATGACATGACGATATGAAAGAAGAGTATGGAAGTATAGTTGGATGTTCATGGAACATTCCCATGGATCTGCATGTTGTTGATTGGTTGCTTTTGTGCTACATTATGTCTTGGGTTGAATTTTTGGGATATTTTAGATATCTGGATGACATGGCTTGATCTTTTGATTGTGCCATGTGATTGGAGGTCTATGCCATCAATTGAATATGTGTTATAATATATTTGGGTCTTGACCTATCCTTTTTTTGACCACATCAAGTAAATTCAATTGGATGAATTTTTTTGAGCCTACTGGTTATGTGCTTCATGTTTTATCTACATGTTTCCTTGATGTCAACTTAGATTGATGTATGATAGTGTGTGAATTACTTTGGATCACATTGAAATATGTAATAAGGTTTTTTTTGGTCCTCTCTATCATCGAGATAGGACCACATTATGCTTTGGTAGATGACTTGTTAAATTCATACAGTGTATCTTCTTTTGGCTGACCTAATTGAAGTCAATGTGTTGCATTGGATATAAATGTAAGATCATTTTAGATGCAATAAGATGGAGAAGTGTACAAGTGAGAAAAAGACAAGTGTGTGGAATGCATTGAATATCCAATAGAATTAGTGCTACATTATGCAAAGAAAAGATCAAATGCACCTTAATGCCTAGGTCAACAAAATGAATTGTTGAAAAATATTGAAATTCTCTCATAAATTTTTGTATTCTTCTCTGAGATAGTGAGTCTCAACAGTTCATTGTATCTTGCATCTGGATTTTTTTTTTCTTTAGTCCTGCAAGTCCTTTGTAACTTGCACTGAGGTAGTGTGCCTTAGTTTGCAAGTCCTTTTTGGTAATGAGCCTTTATATTGTGAGTTGACTCTCACCATGATTTTTCCCTCATTGGTTTTTCCATGTAAATCTGGTGTCATCTTGTGGATGTGTGTTCTTGTCTCTTTTATCATTTCTTCTATTTTGGTTAAGGTTAGGACTATTATATCTCTCATTTTTTATAGTTGTTGAATTGGTTTAAAGGTTTAAACTGCCACATCTTTCTTTGTTGCTAATCTTCTTAAGGATTTAAAGTTTGTATTATGCTGAGGAATGCTTGTTCCATAAGGGTTTTAGTTTTTTTGTAGACTGATTCACACCCCAAAGTCTCTAGGTTTGTTTAATAGGGAAAATAAAGTAGTACTAGTTCATAATGTTCATTCACATGAGGTCCATAAATACTCACCCACTTCAAAGGTTTTAATTTTCACTAATTATTTCTAAATAATTTAAAATGAGATCTTGTAGTATGATATGTGTATGGCTTGAGGTTTAGGTTCTTGAGGGGATTTAGAATACATTATCAGTTGAAGCCATAATTTTGATATAGATTGATGCCTACGTTTGAGGTCTTGGTGACCATGTGATTCAGTATTTAGAGCTTAGTCATAGAGTTATAAATACCTATAAAAGGATGAATAAGTTCATTATACTTGTTCCTTAAGGTTCATACTCTAAAATTTGACCCTGAAATTGTAGAAACATAACTAGAGTCTCAAAGTTAAAGGGAAATCAGTCTAGAATTTAATAATTGAATAAATATAATTAAGGTTGAATTTAACATTCTTTATTAAGGTCATTTATAAACCCTTCTAAAGACCCTTGAACTCCAAAATAATCACAATAGAAAACCAACCAAAAAAGGACCCTATCAAATTAAAATATAACATTTAAAATAAATATAGAAACTACAAATAAAAAATGATCAACCCAAATTTTGGAGAAGTAGGGCATGTTTTGGAGGCCACAATAAATGCCCCTATCAAAATAAAAGAATATTATCTTCAAACAAATTATGAATGATATAAAGTAATGATAAACTCAATTTTATAATAGGGAACTCCTAATTAATAGTAATAATCACATCATGGTTTACATAATTAGCCATTAATTTTACCACTAAAGAAATAATCCTATATGGTCTACTCCAAATTAATCTAGGATAAGAATATTACTTGGAGGATATTTTTCAATGATCAACATATCTAGGCATGATGAATTGAATTCATACTAGATTTAGGATAGGCCAAATATTATAGTTATATTAGCATTTGTGACGTAGAAAAGTGGACCCTTTGCTTGACATGGGATTAATTCATAATAAAATGGACTCAATGAGGCCTTGATTTAGTGTTGTGATATATTTTATGCATCCACACTAGGTCTTGGATCCTTATAAATCGAAAAACATGCTTTTATTGATGTCTTGTAAAGGTGTTGTAAAGTCTTGTAAAGGAATTTCACACTTTTCTAGACCTAATGAACCCACTTCTCCCTAATTCAAAATTATTAAATGTGTTTAATAACATTATTACATAAATCTAGAAGGCTTTTGAATTAAACTTAATGATAAATTACTGTTGTAATGTGTCTTGCACATTCACATTGATTTTTGTGCCTTCCTAGGCTATGTGGACCTCATTTTAGTGTTGTAATGTGTATTAAATCACACTTTCATATTTATTTCTATGTCCCAAGCCCTATTTGGAATTTACATCATCATTAATAGGCCCCTATTACCCCACATTGTGCATCCTGAGGCTTAAATTGATCAAATACCTAACAAAGTTGCATTTTAAACCTTATTTCCTTATCCCCTGGCATCTGAGCTGTCAAAATGGCCCTTGTGGGACCCATTCTCCATGCATGGTGAATCAGTCCCATCCAGATGGGACTCATTTGCCATGTGTGGTGAATCAGTTCCATTTGGTCTAATTTTGACCTTTGGGCGAGAATAAAGTGAAATTTAGGTTTATTATTTGTTCATGTCGGCTTTGATGAGGTATTAATGGGTGAAATAGGTGGATTTCCTATAAATATACATATTTTAGCTCATTTTTAGATTCATTAAATCAATTCACATTCATTTCTTCATTTTGCATCCACCAATCTTTCACCTCAAGTCAAGCAACTTAGGGTTTTGTCATTGGAAGTCATTGAGAAAGCTTCTAAGGACATTCAAGGGCTGAATCTTTCTCCATTGCTGCAGAAATTCAAGATCAATCATCATGGCAAGGTAATCAACTCCATTGTTGTATGTTTCATTGCTTACTTTCATCACTTTGGTTTAATTACAAAAAATGGGTTTGACCAAGCTAAACCCCCATGCCCTAACATTCAACATATCTCTCTTTTGTCTTATTTGTATGAAAATTTAGGACTCTTGGATGCTTGGAAATCATTGAAGATAAAGTTGAAAAGTTATTCAAGTCAAAATATCAACAAAAAGTCAATTTCAGACCTGAATATGACAATTTCAGAAGCAAACACTTGTAGGAAGTAGAAGAGCAGATCTAGCCCCACATAATTAATTTTAGAATTTGTAGATTCCTACATGAGGATTGATTCAACATGCATGGTGAATTAGTCCCATTTGTAGACTTGAAAAGTGATTTTGTCAGAATTCAACTCCCGACAGTCAAAAACCTGTTTCTAGAACTTTTCATCATAAGCAGGACTTATTCACCATCTGTGGTGAATCAGTCCCAGTGGCCATTAATAGTTACTTCTAGAAAATTATGAAACTTTCCAACAACAATAATCTGCCTCCAAGTGCACTTTGTTTAGTTTCATCAATTTTTGTTTTCATTTGTTTAGGTTTCTAGTTCATATTTGCAATCAACACTGTGTTTTTTTCAATATATTGCATTAGGTTAGTTTACATTCATTTATTTTCATTTAGAAGCATTCAAACACATCCACACACACTTCACATCCATTTCCCATCCATTCTTACATTAATCTTGATTGAAACATTGTGCATTTTGGCCCATCTTTCCCCTTTTAGGTGAAAAACCCTAAAAGAGGAAGGAAGGATTTAGGTGCCAAAATCCTTCATTTCATTTTGGTGAACCTGTTGTTTAGAATAATTTCTTGTCTGATTTGGAGTCCTTTCATCATCATAGATTTGTCTTGCATTAGGGTTTGCATGATTTATTTGCATGCTAGGTGTAAATTTTGCATTCATAAAAAGTGCATTTAGGTTGCATTGTTGGCATCTAAATTCATTTATGTTCTCTGAAATTCTACATTTTTCAAGTAAGTCTTCATCATAACACTCAGAAACTATCAATATCAGTAAAAAATTTCTGAAAAGTTTGAAAAAAGTCCATACTGGACTCATTCGCCACCCTGGGTGAACCAGTCCCTTTTGACCCCTGAAACAACATTTTCCAGAACTCAAAAAAAAATTTAGGCTTATGTTTGGTGCCTTAACTTGTATATATAGGTCAATTGCATTTCTATAACATTCATTTCATAATATATAGCCTTAATTAGCTCATTTCATGTATGGTTTCCTTTTCAAGTTTGCATCTCATCTTGTTGCATCTCATAATCAGTCAATTGTCATCTTTGAAATCTAAAACATTATTCTTCATTTGCTTCTTTACTTTAGCATTGTTACATTTCAAGATTGTAGATTAATCATTCCATCATGTTTTCACTACAAAATTCTATTGTTCTCATCTTGCATGTTCTCTTTTTAGATATTGTTGGATGTTGTAAGCAAATTTTGTTAAAAGCATATGAATATGAGGTCCTTTCCCCTCTCTTTTTGTTCATCATAGATCCCTCTCCTAGTTCCCCTTTGGTGGATGAGGTTGGTTTAGTGAAAGAAACCTTGGATATTCATAACACTTACATTTTTTCTTCTCCTATTATCTCTCACACTTGTGAAGCAAATATTTTAGTGCTAGAAGAACCAATTGATGAGATTTGTGAAAATTTGAGTTGTTTCTCTCCTCTTACCTCTCCTATTAGACACAACATTACTATAGAAGAGGAAATTGTTGGAAAATGTGCCTCAACCTTACTAACATGAAACTCCTAAAAGAGAAAAATTGGTGAGACCCTCAGAATGTCTTACCGACCAGCAGCTGTGTTCAAAAGATCAAAGTCACTAAGACTTTGGTTTTGTCTTGCCAATGGGATTCATCGACAAGACATGCCTATCACTATGAAATTCCTATCTCTTTTTGTCTGGGTAGACCTCTTGCCAATGGGTTGATTCCTCGGTGATCATCGAGGAGACTCTTGGCGACAAGTGGCATTGGGAAGAGACGTGAACCTTCAAAGTGACTCATTCCGACTGAGTATGTCTCGCCGATGGTTTTACACACGAATGTCATCGGGGTGACATGAAGGCTCGATAAGAGTCTAAGCGATAGTGTTGGTCTCACCAACAAGTCTATGTTTGGTGAGAACTCTTGCCGATGGATGTGGTCTCGTCAACAGGTATACATTCAGTGTGAGCTCTTTCCGACAATGTTGGTCTCGCCAACAGATTTACATTCGGTATGATCTCTTGCCAATGGACGTTTCTCTTGCCAACAGGTAGGTGCATTCGGTATGAAGTCTTGTCGATAGTATTCCTCTCACCAATAGCAATGGTCTTGCCAATAGAGCTAAATGTGATGGACATCGATGTGAAGTCTTAGCCATAGCGATGGTCTTTCCGATAATTCTGCAATGGACTTTGGTGAGAAGTCTTGCCGATGGAGTGAGTTTGGCCGATGGTTTTGCATTCAATATGACTCTTGTCGATGGTGGACAGTCGGGCATTGTGGCATCGGGGAGACACAGTCTAGTGTCTCACCGCCATGCAATTCAGTTTGAACGTTTTGACCGAATGTCTATCCTATGTGGTCTATTTTGAACCAATGAGCGGAGTGGAAGGAGAATCGTTGGCAGTTGAACTGTTGAGACTGTTCCTATGTGGAAGATCAACAGACTATGAGAGAATGGATTACACTCTATAATGGATGATGATCGATTAGCTGAATGAGATCTGTTGTTCATTTTGAACACAATTTTGATCTGTGTGAATTCATTGGATGTTCTTGAGAGCATTGTAAGATTACTATTTTGTACAAGATTGATCAGTAAATGATGCTGCTATAAAATTGACATCAAAAAGTGAAGTCAATCTTTGTATGTAATTCTTGTTTACTGTAATACAAAGAGACTTTTCTTGGTGTGGTGGGTTTTTCTCCCGTAAGGGTTTTCCCACGTAAATCTGGTGTCTAATTGTGTACATTTCCTTTTTTTGTTATTCCTTTCAAGTTATCTTAATGAATTGTAATTGAAAAATTTAAAGTCATATCTGCATTCTTCCCTGAGGTTTTGACGTTAGGAGAGTTTGTTTTGCACCTAAGCTTTCCTTACAGACATCACACTAAGTAATCATGACGATCACACAACACAACACAACATGACGATGAGACCATATATTCATCTCCCAACTCCTTCCCTATTTTTGAGAATGTTTTTGTGAGTAATCATGGTAATCAGATTATTTGTGAGGAGGCTATGTTGACATTAGATGATCAAATATTTAAGACCTATGACAATCCTATTTATTTTGCTTCCCCTATTTTGGAAGACATTATTGGACAAATGAAGGTAATCAAAGATAATTATGAGAATCTTCTTGCTCCCTTACCTAATGTTTACCACATCCAAGAACACATAATTAAACAAAAGGATACAATCATTGAAAAATAAGAATGTGATGCTTTTTCTTCTCTCAACGCCTCTCCCACTTGTGATGAAGTAACTTTGCATATTTCAACCTTAGATGAACATATTACAAGGTCTCTTAGTAGGGTGGATAATATTGAACAAGAGAATGAGACATTACAAACACCAAATGATTGTATAAAGTCTTCCCTTAATCTCCCCATCATCAATAATCAAACACATTCAACCATTAATAACTCCCTTGGTTGTGATGAAGTTATTTTGGATGAACCAAACCATAAAATCTCTCCTTCTAGGGAGAATATCATGGTGCTAGAAAATGACAACAATCATAAAATATCTCCCTTCCATAAACAAGTGGTTCTTGATTGCCCCTCCTTAGCACTCCATAAAACCAAGATCATCGGGGTTATGAATTAGATCTCCCTCGATCAATGGACCTCATACATACCCTATGGGACATCCTAACAACCCTCTAATTCTTTAACCACCTTCACACAAACAACAAACTCAACATAAACCTCAACTTATTCTTTATCCACCTTCACATAAACTTCACCCCTCCAACCAACCCCGATACACCCTCTACCCCCCTAAAACCAATGTATTGCAGCAATCTAGTACCAAGACTATTTCTCATACATATAAAACTTGTAATAATATGTAACCACCGCAACCAACCCCACCCTCCTCATCTTTACCCAATCCACCTAGTGCTCCTCATTACATCCCCCACACAAAGGAGTATGATCTTGTTGAACAATTAAAGAATACTCCTGCAAAGATTCCCCTTTGGGATTTACTTCAAAACTCACCAAATTACCACAATATTCTTCAAAAAACCTTAAAACAAATTGAAGCTCCTCATGGTACAACTCTGAATAATGTGGCAACTCTAATCCATAAAATGAATCAAACTAATCTTGACATCACCTTCCATCAACATGAGCTCCCTCCTTTGGAGTTACAAAAACAAAACGAAGTGTTCATGATCATTGCTTGATACAATAGGACAGGGATAAAAAGAACTCTTATTGATAATGGTTCTTCCCTTAATGTGCGTAGTGTGAGTCTCCTCGATCAATTAGATGTTGACAGGTCACAAATAATACCCGATTCTGTATCTATTCGAGGATTTGATAATTCAACAAAGCAACCACTCGGTGTAATCACTTTTCCTATTAAGGTTGGGGTGGTTACTTTGCAAACTCCTATTCATGTCATTCCTTATGATCTTTTGTACAATCTTCTTTTAGGAAAACCATGGATTCATGAGATGAATGTAGTCCCTTCAACCCTTCATCATATAATGAAATATGTCTATAACAATAAAATTTATCAAGTTGAAGTAGATCTCGAGCCTGAAAGTTGGTTGCACCTTGAAAAAGGAGCTACAAGTCCTCTGAAAACATTAATTCCAACATCTAACATAGATCCTCTTGAAATTAAGCACAACGATGAGCAATGGCCATCTAAATTCTTTGGTGATGATTGGGGATCCTTAGAATTCACACCATCAGTTATGGGCAAATACATATTCACACAAAAGAGAGACGAAAAACAAGAACAACTAACCATCATGTCAACACAACATTTAGACAACCTTTCGAAAGCATCCACCTCAACCACTTTAGACAAATCCCAAACTACACAACAACCTTTGATGAACATAACAATGAACAACCTCCTGATTCCAAAGTAATGAAATAGCTTTATGGAAAAGGGTATGACATCATGAAACAACTTGGATATAGTGGAAAAGAATGTGGTGCTCAAGAACAAGGTATCCACAACCCTGTAGAGCCTAACACACAACAAACAACTCATGGTCTTGGTTATTCTCCTTTGACCAAGATCACCAAACCTTCACTCAACATCAATACCATCACACATGACTCCTCCAAGATTCTTTCTTATTCACATAAATAACATTAGTTGTTGCTCCTTTCCATGCCATAGTTGTAGGATCATAGCATACTCACTATTGCATGTCTTGCATCTATTGCAAGGGGCAACATACCATCATCCATTCCAAGCTCACCTTTGTCCTGCACTAAGTGGGCGCAAAGGGTTAGACAGCCTTATCTCTGTATTTCACTTGTCGTTGTCTCTTTTGACTAATCATTAACCTTTCATGAAATTTTATGAGCAAGCTTGGGATGTGGATGAAATGTCTTAAGATTGAATCACATGTGACATACTTCCCATTTTCATGAAGAAGCTTCTCGAAAACATATGACTTAGCATAGGGCTTTCCAAGTAAGCTCTCATGTCTTCTTATTTCTCTTCTACTTTAAAGCAATTTCTCATAGCATGATGTGTAGAAATTCCTTTAAAGTGGGGGGCATGCATTACCATAATTCATTTGCATTCTTGGTTCCTACTATATATCCTTGTCATTTATATGATGTGTTCGTTACTTTGTGGATGACATTGGGTATGATGTCCTTCATAAGTGTGATCTATCTTAGCATATTACATTCCTCTTGGTGGCGTGATGCGATGCATTACATCCCCTAAGTTGTGAACATACTATTCTTTGATTACTCCTCTCTTTGAGACATTACGCACAATGTTCCCTAAGTGATTGACCTTGCATGAACTTAACAAGACTCCTTTGAACACCTTTTACATTTTACATTTTTGCATTTTATATTTTTTTGCATTTTACATTTTACACTTTCTTTTTGCCACCTTGCATAATGCAACTTGCATGTTTGTGGTACCCTTGCTTTTTGTTTATGAAAATTATTTTGCTTTGTGGTGCCTTGTTAAAGTTATCAGGAGGTATAACTTTAATATGGTTGAGTGGGAAACCCGCCTAGCAGAATGACTTTTCCCCATAGCCACCTTTGTGTTTGTGAGTGCATATCAACTAGCGTATGTATCTTACCTTTTGGGAAATCTCACCCTACGGATGACTAGAAGTTCCATGGCCCTAGAGTGAGTATGTTGTGGCCTTCTCACCCCATAGATAACCTAAAGTTCTGTGGCCCTAGGTGTGTACATCGTTTCCACCTCGTCTTTCTTTCTTAATTCTTGTCATTGCATGATTTTGTATCTTGTTGGTTTGACTTAGGATCTTGGATCTTGGGGGCTTGCACAACCTCCTTGATCTTTTTTATTCTTTTTCATTTGCATTTGTACATGGGGATCTCTTGGAATGTCTACTTTAGTGTGATTTTGAAGTAAGTTCATACTCTCACTAAAGTGGGGGCTAAATGTGTCATAGAAAAATGGACCCTTTGCTTGACATGGGATTAATTCATGATAAAATGGACTCAACGAGGCCTTGATTTAGTGTTTTGAGCCATTTTATGCATCCACAATAGGTCTTGGACCCTTATAAATTGAATTACATGCTTTTATTGATGTCTTGTAAAGCTCTTGTAAAGTCTTGTAAAGGACTTTCACACTTCTCTAGACCTACTAAACCCACTTATCCCTAATTCAACATTATAAAATGTGTTTAATAACAGTATTACATCAATCCATAAGGCTTTTGAATTAAACTTAATGATAAATTAGTGTTGTAAGGTGTCTTACACATTCACATTGATTTTTGTGCCTTCCTAGGCTATGTGGACCTCATTTTAGTGTTGTAAAGTGTATTAAATCACACTTTCACATTGATTTCTATGTCCCAAGCCCTATTTGACATTTACGTCATCATTAATAGGCCCCTATTACCCCACATTGTGCATCCTGAGGCTCAAATTGATCAAATACTTGACAAAGTTGCATTTTAAACCTTATTTCCTTATCCCCTTGCATTTGAGTTGTCAAAACAGCTCCTGTGGGATCCATTCGCCATGCATGGTGAATCAGTCCCATCTAGGTGGGACCCATTCACCATGTGTGGCGAATTAGTCCCATTTAGTCTAATTTTAACCTTTGGGTGGGAATAAAGTGAAATTTAGGTTTATTATTTGTTCATGTTGGCCTATGATGAGGTATTAACGGGTGAAATAGGTTGATTTCCTATAAATATAGATCTTTTAGCTCATATTTACATACATTAACTCAATTCACATTCATTTCTTCATTTTTCATCCACCAATATTTCACCTCAAGTCAAGCAACTTAGGATTTTATCATTGCAATCATTGAGAAAGCTTCTAACGACATTCAAGGGCTGAATCTTCCTCCATTATTGTAGAAATTCAAGATCAATCATCATGGCAAGGTAATCAACTCCATTGTTGTATGTTTCATTGCTTACTTTCATCACTTTGGTTTAATTGCCTAAAAGGGGTTTGACCAAGGCAAACCCCCATGCCCTAACATTCAACATATCTCTCTTTTGTCTTGTTTGTATGCAAATTTATGACTCTTGGATGCTTGGAAATCATTGAAGATCAAGTTGTAAAGTCATTCAAGTCATCTCTTCATTATTCAAGTCAAAATATCAACAAAAAGTTAGTTTCAGACCCAAATACGACAATTTCAGAAGCAGACACCTATAGGAAGCAAAAGAGAAGATCTAGCCCCACAAAATCAATTTTAGAATTTGTAGATTCCTACAGGAGGACTGATTCACCATGCATGCTGAATTAGTCCCATATGTAGGCCTGAAAGGTGATTTTGTTAGAATTCAACTCCCAACAATCAGAAACTTGTTTCTAGAACTTTTCATTAGATGCAAGATTGATTCACCATCTGTGGCGAATCAGTCCCAGTGGCCATTAACAGTGACTTCTGGAACATTCCAGAACCTTCCAACAACAATAATCTGCCTCTAGGTGCACTCTATTCAGTTTCATCAATTTTTGTTTTCATTTGTTTAGGTTTCTAGTTCATATTTGCAATCAACACTTTGTTTTTTTCAGCATCTTGCATTAGGTTAGTTTACATTCATTTATTTGCATTTGGAAGCATTCAAACACATCCACACACACTTCACATCCATTCTTACATTAATTTGGTTGAAACATTGTGCATTTTGGCCCATCTTTCCCCTTTTAGGTGAAAAACCCTAAAAGAGGAAGGAAGGATTTAGGTGCCAAAATCCTTCGTTTCAGCATTATTTTCACCCAATTGTGTGAAAATGTTTCTTTCCTTCCTTTTTCTAATACATTGGCTAATATAACTTGACTATAAATTTGTTATAATCATGTTATTATACATTGGGAAGAGGTCTTCTTCAGATATAATAATTATTATGTTGGCATGCTCTATTTTAATTACCTAGACATAACTCCATTTACAACCAAGCATATAAAGCCTTGATGGGGTTGCCTTTGATCCCATTCTAGGCATACCTCTACCACTAACTAGGCATATATATCCCTATTAAAGGTTACTTGAATCACCTATATTTAAAGACATATATATTTATTTTATTTAATATTTTTCTTTATTTTTATTTTCTCAATCCACAAGCACTAAATCCTATTTTTAGGCTAGGGATCACCACAATAACCTATCATTATTCTCTTTTATATTTCGATATAATACCTTCAACTATCATTATCTCATTAAAAAAAACTCAAGAACCATAATTTCCCTCCTTTCCTCTATAATTAAATAAATTATTATTTATTTAATTATTCAGTTTCATTTTTCCCTCTCTTTCTTCTATAATTAAATTATTAATTTAATCATTTAATTATTCATTATCTCCTTTCCTCTATATTTAAATAAATTCTTATTTATTTAATTATTCATTTTTTATTTTTCCCTTTCTTTTTTCTATAATTAAATAAATGCTTATTAATTTAATTATTTATCATTTCCATCCATCCCATTATTAAATAATTTTAATTGTTTAATATTTCACATCCTACCTTTCTTCTATAATTAAATAATTATTTTTAAATATTTAATTATTCATCCTCTATTTCCTAAACTAAATAATTTTTGTAATTATTTAATTTACTTATTCTTAGCCAAGCCCTAAATCTCAACTAACTTCTTGAGTTTTGGCCCATCCTTTCCATGCTTATCTCTTTTCTTCTCAATTAATCTCATTCATCGATCATCATACCTCATCATTTAATCTTCACTCTTCATTTGAATTGGGATTTCTATAAAATCAAGTCATCACCTTCATTTTAAGGTTAACCATAGTCTTTGAAATTTTGCTATCACTATCTTGAGATCTTGCTACTACACATCAAGCTTATCAAACATATTGCTTTATCATTGGATTTCTATTGTCATTTGTGCTTCATTGTTAGATTACAGTCATTATGGCTTGAACTTAGGTAGTTTTGTGGTTGTGATCATTGATTAATGATTTCCCCCCAATTTCCACTATCGACAAATTGGTGAACCCGATGTGAACTAATTGGATCTTGCAAAATTTTGAGAAATTTTGAGTTTCAAGTGTGTGATGTAATCACTGTGTGCAACAACACATCTATTCCTTTACACATCATAATTATTGTACAGTGTAAGACATGTGAGGTCTGTCACACTACATCTATTGCCTAGAACACCACAATTGACTGTTATCTTGCAAATCTTATAATCATTCAACCATTTTCTAAGGTTTTGGTTATTCTTTTGATATTTTAGTAGAGTGATTGCATCATCTGCATCATCATATTTCCTTTTTTGTTAGATCTTTGTGTTTTTCTAGCTACAAGTTTATACGCCACAATTGTGCCCTAAAATATCGCAATTGTCACTTTGTATATTGTAGTCACCATGTACAGAACTGTAGTTTTCATTCTATGTGTCACATTTGTTAGATGTTTTGATACATCTGTGTGCCGCATTTGATCCTCTATGCATCGTATCTAACTGTCAAGAAAAAAAGGGTATAAAATTGAGTTTTTCACTTTTCTACTTTTTGCATTCCCTAGGGCAGAGATTTTTGGTTACTAATATTTGATTTCCAACTATGTAGAAAATTTTGGGAGAAGAATTTGAACTAAACTACTAATCAAATTTCTTACAGGGTTCCATTGTGTGTTTTTTATTTCTAAATTAGGAACATTTGGAATTGGTGCTTAAAAAGAAAAAGTGTCTTCTATGTTTTGTGCACTTGCATGCATGTGTGTTAGTTACTAAAAGCATGATTAGCTAAAGTATCATCTCCCATTACATTGTGTGATCCTTGGGTGATGAGAAATAGTGACACAATATAGTCTTGAGTATCCTCTCCCCTTGCACTATGTGCAATTCTTGGGTGATGAGAAAGAGCATTACACAAGCTTTCCCTTTTTTATTTTGAGTAGGATGGGCCTATCTATGGAGTTTCACCCCAGGGAACAACCCCCAACATATATACCTCCAGTGCACTATATAAAAGGGAAAAAACTAAAAGGTGAGCTCAATCTAGCTGTTTGTGTAGGGCGTGGGCCTTATAGTTCTAGGTGATTTTGAACATGAGCTAGATATTTTGGTCTCCCAACACTGTCTATGCCCCACTGATCTTTGGAGTTCCTCAACTATGAACCATTGTTTCAGAAGCCTAAGACCTTTTTGGTTGTTTGCTATTGTGGTGCATCATGATAACATCATCACAGTAACTTACTTACCACATTTGGTGCTTGGTTGACGTGGCAATGTTCCATGTTTGGGATTCATCCTTTCAAGGAAAGGGGTCTTATGATGGTACATGACCTTGGCATACCCTAGTTACCCACTCCTTGTTCTCAAATTTAAAATCAACCAAAAGGTGAGGTAAGCCCACTTTAGTAGGTAACCCTATTACTACTAAGTTAGGTTATGCTTGCTTATATTGTTTTTGAACCAAGGCCTAGAGAGTTTTATGGAAGAAAACTTGAAAAATACTTGCTTACTAAGAATTAAAAGATTCAAAATTAGCCAAATCTATCTTCTAAGTGTTTGTTGTGTTTAATGATCAAATCTAGAAATTTACCAAAATAAAAAAACTATTTAGAAAACATCAAATTGATACCAAAAACTAGAAAATTGCAACTATCAAACATAACAACACAATTGTCAAAAATAACATTGCATATGTCAGAAATCCTAGGAAGCCAAAAAATCACATTTTTTGTGCACTACAATTGACTGATATTACGTTGTAATTGACTGGTTCTGCACCACATCTATCAATTGTCAAAATTTTGAGAAAATACTTGTCCATCTGACTTTTAGTTTCCTTTTGGATAGTGATTGTATATCCAGATTTGAGACTTGTTTATTTTAGTCAATCCTTCCATTGCATTTTACCATTTTTCTTAGCTTGCATCTCCTAGTTTGTATTTTTCATCTTAGCTAATCCACCATCATCTTGGAGTCTTGAGATTAGGAGGCTTATTAGACCATTGATTACATCATAGTCACATATTTGAGTGTCTTGACCTTATCACATTTCACCTATCTTATCCTTAGGTAGGTCCTAGAACTCATGTGTCTAGTTTAGGTTCACCTCTTATCCAATCATCGTCATCTTGGTTCTCATCCTCTTGAGGTCTTGGAATTTATATTTGTCACCTTGGTTCATCATTGGTTGCATAGCATCCCTTTTTAAGGTTTAAAGTTACATATCCAAATCCCAAAGCATAGTCATAGTCTCATTACCACTTTGCATACCAAGCTTGGTCATAGATGCATTACCATCTTGCATCCTTATATCAAGAAAATCCAAAAACATAACATAGTGTCATTACCATCTTACATCTTCATCCCTAGCTGCATTCATTCCAAAAGTCTCAAAATTCAAAAGTTGCAAGTCTTATATGGTCTTCACTAGGTCACAAAAGAAACGAAAGGATATGGATCCCTCAAATGAGCCCTATAGAATAGGGAAAAGTCAAGGTTAAAGGCATGAACCAACAAAACTCAAACCCTAGATCCCCTAAACCAACAATGAAGCACAAATGAACATAGAAAAATAAAACATAAAGCATTATTACCAATATCTCTATGCCATGGTTGATTTACCTCCATTGTCCTTCTCCATCTTGCTTTATATGCTTGATTGCCCTCAAATTTTGAGTATGCAACAATAAGCCTAGTGATAATGATAGCAAAATATTGAAGATTGTACTTGTATCCTTGAATTTCCTTGCATTGAGCAACATTGAAATGATAATGATAGATCTCTTTAATATAAAACCAAATGTGAATGAAGGTCTAGGATTAAAATCCAATCTGACATGAATTAACAAACAAGATTGAAAGATGTGGTATGAAATAGGGTTAGGGCTAAATTAGGGAAAAGATAGGGCTTGGTTAAGGATGGATGGTTAAGATTAAATTATAAAATAATTCAATCAAGGGTGGATATTGAATGAGATGTGAAGAGATAAGAATGACACTGATAAAGAGGTTGGCACAAAAAAAGTGAATAATTAAATAATTAAAACAATTATTTAATTATAGAAGAAGAGGGAAAGTTGACTTTTCAATTAAATAAGGATTTAATTCAAAAGTGAGGGGAAAGGAAAAATTGGTATTTAATTAAATAAATACAATTTAT
>VDFB02365019.1:187478-235775 GCA_007258455.2 Sequoia sempervirens
TACACTTTAGGATAAGTTTGCTTAGGTAATTATTTATTTCCTAGGATAATTATCATTTAATTCTTATCTTATCTTATTGAGCTGTCTTTTGCTCAAGATAAAATTAGGGTTGCTTTTCCCTGCTTTATTGCATCATTGCCTTTTCGAAGGCTTTTGTATTATTTGTAAAACAATTATTCTCAATAATCATTCTTCTGATTTTTGCTTGCACAACTTTGCTGCGAGTTTACAAAACTTTTTCATTTCTTGTGCGAGATATTTGTGCATGTGATAGGTGATTGCTTGCAAGGTGTTCTTAGGGACTATGAAGTTGGTTTTCAACTACACCTCGATCAATGGACCTCATACATGCTGTGGGACATCCTAACAACCCTCTAATTCTTTAACCACCTTCACACAAACAACAAACTCAACATAAACCTCAACTTATTCTTTATCCACCTTCACATAAACTTCACCCCTCCAACCAACCCCGATACACCCTCTACCCCCCTAAAACCAATGTATTGCAGCAATCTAGTACCAAGACTATTTCTCATACATATAAAACTTGTAATAATATGTAACCACCGCAACCAACCCCACCCTCCTCATCTTTACCCAATCCACCTAGTGCTCCTCATTACATCCCCCACACAAAGGAGTATGATCTTGTTGAACAATTAAAGAATACTCCTGCAAAGATTCCCCTTTGGGATTTACTTCAAAACTCACCAAATTACCACAATATTCTTCAAAAAACCTTAAAACAAATTGAAGCTCCTCATGGTACAACTCTGAATAATGTGGCAACTCTAATCCATAAAATGAATCAAACTAATCTTGACATCACCTTCCATCAACATGAGCTCCCTCCTTTGGAGTTACAAAAACAAAACGAAGTGTTCATGATCATTGCTTGATACAATAGGACAGGGATAAAAAGAACTCTTATTGATAATGGTTCTTCCCTTAATGTGCGTAGTGTGAGTCTCCTCGATCAATTAGATGTTGACAGGTCACAAATAATACCCGATTCTGTATCTATTCGAGGATTTGATAATTCAACAAAGCAACCACTCGGTGTAATCACTTTTCCTATTAAGGTTGGGGTGGTTACTTTGCAAACTCCTATTCATGTCATTCCTTATGATCTTTTGTACAATCTTCTTTTAGGAAAACCATGGATTCATGAGATGAATGTAGTCCCTTCAACCCTTCATCATATAATGAAATATGTCTATAACAATAAAATTTATCAAGTTGAAGTAGATCTCGAGCCTGAAAGTTGGTTGCACCTTGAAAAAGGAGCTACAAGTCCTCTGAAAACATTAATTCCAACATCTAACATAGATCCTCTTGAAATTAAGCACAACGATGAGCAATGGCCATCTAAATTCTTTGGTGATGATTGGGGATCCTTAGAATTCACACCATCAGTTATGGGCAAATACATATTCACACAAAAGAGAGACGAAAAACAAGAACAACTAACCATCATGTCAACACAACATTTAGACAACCTTTCGAAAGCATCCACCTCAACCACTTTAGACAAATCCCAAACTACACAACAACCTTTGATGAACATAACAATGAACAACCTCCTGATTCCAAAGTAATGAAATAGCTTTATGGAAAAGGGTATGACATCATGAAACAACTTGGATATAGTGGAAAAGAATGTGGTGCTCAAGAACAAGGTATCCACAACCCTGTAGAGCCTAACACACAACAAACAACTCATGGTCTTGGTTATTCTCCTTTGACCAAGATCACCAAACCTTCACTCAACATCAATACCATCACACATGACTCCTCCAAGATTCTTTCTTATTCACATAAATAACATTAGTTGTTGCTCCTTTCCATGCCATAGTTGTAGGATCATAGCATACTCACTATTGCATGTCTTGCATCTATTGCAAGGGGCAACATACCATCATCCATTCCAAGCTCACCTTTGTCCTGCACTAAGTGGGCGCAAAGGGTTAGACAGCCTTATCTCTGTATTTCACTTGTCGTTGTCTCTTTTGACTAATCATTAACCTTTCATGAACCACTTCGCCAAGCTTGGGATGTGGATGACATGTCTTAAGATTGACTTCATGTGACATACTTCCCAATTCATGACAAAGCTAGAAAACATATGACTCGAATAGGGCTTTCAGAGGCTCTCATGTCTTCTTCTTTCTTGTCTACATTAAATCAATTGCACCATAGCATGATGTGTAGCAATTCCTTTAAAATTACTGGGGGAATGCATTACCGCAATTCATTTGCATTCTTGGTTCCTAGATGTAGCCTTGTCATTTATATGATGTGTTCATTACTTTGTGGATGGCATTGGGTATGATGTCCTTCATAATTGTGATCTATATCAACATATTGCATTCCTCTTGGTGGCTTGATGTGACACACTGCATCCCCTAAGTTGTGAATATACTATTCTTTGATTGGTCCTCTCTTGGAGACATTAGACACAATGTTCCTTAAGTGATTGACCTTGCATAAACTGAACAAGACTCCTTTGAACAATCTTGCACATTACATTTTTTCATTTTACGCATTTTACATTTTTGCATTTTGCATTCCTTTTTTCCACCTTGCATAACACAACTTGCATGTTTGTGGTACCTTCTTTTTGTTCATGACATTTTCTTTGTGGTGCCTTGTTAAATTTATCAACGGGTGTAACTTTAATATGGTTGATGGAAACCCACCTAAGCTGAATTTTCCCATAGCCACCTTTGTGTTTGGCCGAGTGCATATCAACTAGCGTATGTATCTTACCTTTTGGGAAATCTCACCCTACGGATGACTAGAAGTTCCATGGCCCTAGAGTGAATATGTTGTGGCCTTCTCACCCCATAGATAACCTAAAGTTCTGTGGCCCTAGGTGTGTACATCGTTTCCACCTCGTCTTTCTTTCTTAATTCTTGTCATTGCATGATTTTGTATCTTGTTGATTTGACTTAGGATCTTGGATCTTGGGGCTTGTGCACCTCCTTGATATTTTTATTCTTTTTCATTTTGCATTTGTACATGGGGATCTCTCTTGAATGTCTACTTTAGTGTGAGTTTGAAGTAAGTTTCATCCTCTCACTAAAGTGGGGCTAAATGTGTCCTAGAAAAAAGACCCTTTGCTTGACATGGGGGATTAATTCATGATAAAATTGGACTTAATGAGGCCTTGATTTAGGTGTTTTGAGGCATTTTATGCATCCACAATAGGTCTTGGACCCTTATAAATTGAATTACATGCTTTTTAATGATGTCTTGTAAAGCTGTTGTAAAGTCTTGTAAAGGACTTTCCACACTTCTCTAGACCTAATAAACCCACTTATCCCTAATTCAACATTATAAAATGTGTTTAATAACAGTATTACATCAATCCATAAGGCTTTTGAATTAAACTTAATGATAAATTAGTGTTGTAAGGTGTCTTACACATTCACATTGATTTTTGTGCCTTCCTAGGCTATGTGGACCTCATTTTAGTGTTGTAAAGTGTATTAAATCACACTTTCACATTGATTTCTATGTCCCAAGCCCTATTTGACATTTACGTCATCATTAATAGGCCCCTATTACCCCACATTGTGCATCCTGAGGCTCAAATTGATCAAATACTTGACAAAGTTGCATTTTAAACCTTATTTCCTTATCCCCCTGCATCTGAGCTATCAAAATGGCTCCTGTGGGCCCATTCACCATGCATGGCGAATCAGTTCCATCTAGGTGGGACCCATTCACCATGTGTGGTGAATTAGTCCCATTTGGTCTAATTTTAACCTTTGGGTGGGAATAAAGTGAAATTTAGGTTTATTATTTGTTCATGTCGACCTATGATGAGGTATTAATGGGTGAAATAGGTGGATTACCTATAAATATAGATATTTTAGCTCATTTTTACATTAATTAACTCAATTCACATTCATTTCTTCATTTTTCATCCACCAATCTTTCACCTCAAGTCAAGCAACTTAGGGTTTTGTGATTGCAAGTCATTGAGAAAGCTTCTAAGGACATTCAAGGGTTGAATCTTCCTCCATTGTTGTAGAAATTCAAGATCAATCATCATAGCAAGGTAATCAACTCCATTGTTGTATGTTTCATTGCTTACTTTCATCACTTTGGTTTAATTACCTAAAAGGGGTTTGACCAAGGCAAACCCCCATGCCCTAACATTCAACATATCTCTCTTTTGTCTTGTTTGTATGCAAATTTATGACTCTTGGATGCTTGGAAATCATTGAAGATCAAGTTGCAAAGTCATTCAAGTCATCTCTTCATTATTCAAGTCAAAATATCAACAAAAAGTCAGTTTAGACCCAAATATGACAATTTCGAAGCAAACACCTATAGGAAGTAGAAGAGCAGATCTAGCCCCATAGAATCAATTTTTAGAATTTGCAATTCCTCAAGAGGACTGATTTTCCATGCATGGTGAATTATTCCCATCTATAGGCTTGAAAAGTGATTTTTCAAAATTAAACTCTAGCAGTCATAAACTTGTTTCGGAACTTTTCATAGAAGCAAGATTTATTCACCATCTGTGGTGAATTAGTCCCAGTGGCCATTAATAGTTACTTCTAGAACATTCCAAAACCTTCCAACAACAATAATATGCCTCTAGGTGCACTATATTCAGTTTCATCAATTTTTGTTTTCATTTGTTTAGGTTTCTAGTTCATATTTACAATCAACACTTTGTTTTTTTCAACATCTTGCATTAGGTTAGTTTACATTCATTTATTTGCATTTGGAAGCATTCAAACACATCCACCCACACTTCACATCCATTTCCCATCCATTCTTACATTAATATTGATTGAAACATTGTGCATTTTGGCCCATATTTCCCATTTTAGGTGAAAAACCCTAAAAGAGGAAGGAAGGATTTAGGTGCCAAAATCCTTCGTTTCAGTATTACTTTCACCCATCTATGTGAAAATGTTTCTTTCCTTCTTTTTTCTAATAGGTTGGCTAATATAACTTGACTATAAAGTTGTTATAATCATGTTATTATACATTAGGAAGATGTCTTCTTTAGATATAATAATTATTACGTTGACATGCCCTATTTTAATTACCTAGACATAACTCCATTTACAACCAAGCATATATAGCCCTGATGGGGTTGCCTTTGATCCCATTCTAGGCATACCTCTACCACTAACTAGGCATCTATATCCCTATTAAAGGTTACTTGAATCACCTATATTTAAAGACATATATTTATTTTATTTTGTATTTTTCTTTATTTTTATTTTCTCAATCCACAAGCACTAAATCCTATTTTTAGGCTAGGGATCACCATGGTAACCAATCATTATTCTCTTTTATATTTTGATATAATACCTTCAACTATCATTATCTCATTAAAAAAACTCAAGAACCATAATTTCCCTCCTTTCCTCTATAATTAAATAAATTATTATTTATTTAATTATTCAGTTTCATTTTTCCCTCTCTTTCTTCTATAATTAAATTATTATTTTAATCATTTAATTATTCATTATCTCCTTTCCTCTATAATTAAATAAATTCTTATTTATTTAATTATTCATTTTTTATTTTTCCCTCTCTTTTTTCTATAATTAAATAAATCCTTATTAATTTAATTATTTATCATTTACCTTCCTCTATAGTTAAATAATTATTTCTAATTTTTTAATTATTTATCATTTCCATCCATCCCATTATTAAATAAATTTAATTATTTAATATTTCATATCCCACCTTTCTTCTATAATTAAATAATTATTTTTAATTATTTAATTATTCATCCACCATTTCCTAAACTAAATAATTGTTGCAATTATTTAATTTACTTATTCTTAGCCAAGCCCTAAATCTCAACTAACTTCTTGAGTTTTGGCCCATCCTTTCCATGCTTATCTCTATTTTTCTCAATTAATCTCATCCAACGATCATCATACCTCATCATTCAATCTTCACCCTTCATTTGAATTGGGATTTCTATAAAATCAAGTCATCACCTTCATTTTAAGGTTAACCATAGTCTTTGAAATTTTTCTATCACTATCTTGAGATCTTGCTACTACACATCAAGCTTATCAAACATATTGCTTTATTATTGGATTTCTATTGTCATTTGTGCTTCATTGTTAGATTAGGGTCATTATGGCTTAAACTTAGGTAGTTTTTGTGGTTGCTATCATTGATTCGTGATTTCCCCCAAATTTCCCCTATCAACAAATTGGTGAACCTGATGTGAACTAATTGGATCTTGCAAAAATTTTAAGAAATTTTGAATTTCAAGTGTGTGATGCAATCATCGTTTGCAACAACACATCTATGCCTTTACACATCATAATGATTGTACGGTGTAACACATGTGAGGTCTGTCACACAACATCTATTGCCTAGAACACCACAATTGACTATTATCTTGCAAATCTTATAATCATTCAAACATTACTAATTTTTATCATTTTCAAGGGTTTTGGGTATTCTTTTGATATTTTAGTAGACTGATTACATCATCTGCATCATCATATTTTCTTTTTTGTCAGATCTTTGTGTTTTTCTAGCTACAGGTTTATATGCCACAATTGTGCCCTAAAATGCCACAATCATCATTGTGTATATCATAGTTGCCATGTACAGAACTTTAGTTGTCATTCTGTGTGTCAAATTTGTTATATTTTGTGATACATCTGTGTGCCACATTTGATCCTCTGTGCATTGTATCTAACTGTCAAGAAAAAAAGGATATAAAATTGAGCTTTTCACTTTTCTACTTTTTGCATTCCCTAGGGTAGAGATTTTTGGTTACTAATATTTGATTTCCAACTAGGTAGAAAATTATGGGAGAATAATTTGAACTATACTACTAATCAAATTTCTTACACGGTTCCATTGTGTGTTTTTGATTTCTAAATTAGGAACTTTTGGAATTGGTGCTTAAAAAGAAAAAGAGTCTTCTGTGTTTTGTGCACTTGCATGCATGTGTGTTATTTACTAAAAGCATGTTTAGCTAAAGTATCCTCTCCCATTGTATTGTGTGATCCTTCGGTGAAGAGAAATAGTGACACAGTATAGTCTTTAGTATCCTCTCCCCTTGCACTATGTGCAATTCCTGGGTGATGAGAAAGAGCATTACACAAGCTTTCCCTTTTTTATTTTGAGTAGGATGGGCCTATCTATGGAGTTTCACCCTATGGAACAACCCCAAACATATATACCTCCAGTAGGCTATATAAAAGGGAAAAAACTAAAAGCTGCGCTCAATCTAGTTGTTTGTGTAGGGGGTGGGCCTTACAGTTCTAGGTGATTTTGAACATGGGTTAGAGATTTTGGTTTTCCAACACTGTCTATGCCCCACTAGTCTTTGGAGTTCCTCCACTATGAATCATTGTTTCAAAATCCTAAGACCTTTTTGGTTGTTTTCTATTGTAGTGTGTCATGATAACATCATCATGATAATTTACTTACCACATCTGGTGTTTGGTTGACATGACACTGTTCCATGTTTGGGATTCATCCTTTCAAGGAAAGGGGTGTTATGGTGGTACATGACCTTGGCATACCCTAGTTATCCACTCCTTGTTCTTAGATTTAAAATCACCCAAAAGGTGAGGTAAGCCCACTTTAGTAGGTAACCCTATTACTACTAAGTTAGGTTGTGCTTGGTTATATTGTTTTTGAACCAAGGCCTAGAGAGTTTTATGGAAGAAAACTTGAAAAATACTTGCTTACTAAGAATTAAAAGATTCAAAATTAGCCAAATATATCTTCTAAGTGTTTGTTGTTTTTAATGATCAAATCTACAAATTTCCCAAAATGAAAAACTATTTAGAAAACATCAAATTGATACCAAAAACTAGAAAATTGCAACTATCAAACAGAACACCACAAATGTTAGAAAAACACCACAATTATCAAAAATAACACCGTATCTATTAGAAATCCTAGGAAGCCAAAAAATCAAATTTGTTTGTGCACCACAATTGACTGATATTGCATCGTAATTGACTGGTCTTGCACCACATCTGTCAATTGTCAAAATTTTGAGGAAATACTTGTGCATCCAACTTTTAGTTTCCTTTTGGATAGTGATTGTATATCCAGATCCAAGACTTGTTTAGTTTAGTCAATCCTTCCATTGCATTTTACCATTTTCCTTAGCTTGCATCTCCTAGTTTGTATTTTTCATCTTAGCTCATCCACCATCATCTTTGATCTTGAGATTAGGAGGCTTATTAGACCATTGATTACATCATAGTCACATATTTGAGTGTCTTGACCTTATCACATTTCACCTATCTTATCCTTAGGTTGGTCCTAAAACTCATGTGTCTAGTTTAGGTTCACCTCTTATCTAATCATCGTCATCTTGGTTCTCATCCTCTTGAGGTCTTGGAATTTATATTTGTCACCTTGGTTCATTATTGGTTGCATAGCATCCCTTTTTAAGGTTCAAAGCTACATATCCAAATATCAAAGAATAGTCATAGTCTCATTACCACTTTGCATACCAAGCTTGGTCATAGATGCATTACCATCTTGCATCTTTATATCCAAGAAAATCCAAAAACATAACACAGTGTCATTACCATCTTACATCTTCATCCCTAGTTTCATTCATTCCAAAAGTCTCAAAATCCAAAAGTTGCAAGTCTTATATGGTCTTCACTAGGTCACAAAAGAAACAAAAGGATATGGATCCCTCAAATGAGCCCTATAGAATAAGGAAAAATCAAGGTTAAAGGCATGAATCAACAAAACTCAAACCCTAGATCCCCTAAAATAACAATGAAGAACAAATGAACATAGAAAAATAAAACATAAAGCATTATTACCAATATCTCTATGCCATGGTTGATTTACCTCCATTGTCTTTCTCCATCTTGCTTTATATGCTTGATTGCCCTCGAATTTTGAGTATGCAACAATAAGCCTAGTGATAATGATAGCAAAATATTAAAGATTGTACTTGTATCCTTGAATTTCCTTGCATTGAGCAACATTGAAATGATAATGATAGATCTCTTTTATATAAAACCAAATGTGAATGAAGTTCTAGGATTAAAAGCCAATCTGACGTGAATTAACAAACAAGATTGAAAGATGTAGTATGAAATAGGGTTAGGGCTAAATTAGGGCAAAGATAGGGCTTGGTTAAGGATGGATGGTTAAGATTAAATTATAAAATAATTCAATCAAGGGTGGAAATTGAATGAGATGTGAAGAGATAAGAATGACACTGATAAAGAGGTTGGCACAAAAAAAGTGAATAATTAAATAATTAAAACAATTAATTAATTATAGAAGAAGAGGGAAAGTTGACTTTTCAATTGAATAAGGATTTAATTCAAAAGTGGGGAAAAGGACAAATTGGTATTTAATTAAATAAATACAATTTATTTAATTATAGAAGAAAGGGGACATTAGTGACATAATTAAATAAATATAATTTATTTAATTAATCAAAAGAAAAAATAAAAGGAAAGAAATGAATTAATTAAATAATTAAAATTATTTAATTAACAAAACTTGAATATGACTATAGAAAATAATCAAATAATTAAAATTATTCAATTATTTAGGGAAGAAAGGGGATTGATGAGGAAAAATGGTGTTCGCAGGCGAAGGACAATTTTTTAGTGTCTACATTTTTCCCCTCTTTGATACAATGAAGTTTGTCACGTTGTGTCAGAGAAATTCAATTCAAAAATATGCCCTAGTGTACCTGATAGGAAAATGGATGAATGCAAGGACTAGCAAAAATAAATGTTAGCAAGAGGAAAATATGGATGAATGCAAGGACTGATGAAAATAAATGTTAGCAAGAGGAAAATATTAGCATAGAAATATTGGAAACAAAGAAAGATTGATATTTTGCTTGATATATGCTAGGCTTTGCATTTAATCATCATTGGGCATTTAAAATATAGCAAATAGGAAATAAACACCATGGTATGACATAGACCAAAGTGTGCAAAGTTATCCACTTGCAAAAACAAACACTCAATAGACAAGGAATCTCATGACTCATACTAACAACAAAGTTGCCCAGTATTTTTGTCAAGACAATCCACAAACAACAATCCAAAGAAAAATAGGTTATGAGACATAATCACTCCTCTAAATCCTTCATGGGACATCTTCAAGGTAGCTAGTAACATGACCAAAAGCAAATGAATCCATATATAAGAAAAATTGGACCAACAAAGTCAACAACCATTTAGATTGTTTGCCAATGTTTGTTAATATTTGATTGACTAATTGATTGACGAGTTGATTAATTGAAAATGCCTGGTTTCAGGACATGAAACATGTTGTATGAGACTTCAAGTCTGGTTTCAACAATGCAACTACCTATATAAGGAAAATGATGATGTCTAGTTTCAAGAAGGATGCATCTTGTACAAGACAAATGATATGGTCAGGTCTAGTTTCAAGAAATGAATCAAGTTGTATAATATGTCGATTTTGGTTTCAACAATGCCACCTCTTGTATAAGACCATTGATTGAAAAGTTTGATGTTTTGATGTTTCACTGATTAGGTGATTGACCAGTTTGATTTGAAGACTTGTTGGATAGTTTGTCTTGTTGTTTAGTGATTTGTTTAAGGTTCAAATAATTGTTTGCGTCTAATGAAAATGCCCGATTTATTATGGTATGGATATTGAACAACTTGAAAAACCCTAAGGGACCAACCTAAGGCCTTAGGGGCTCATCAAAGATAGCCTTACATAAATAACAATGTGTAGAGACCTTGTAGTTCGACGAACTTGAATTTGTTTTATTTATTATGGATTGACCCATGATTGACCTCATTTGACAAACCCTAAAGGAGTAACCTAGTTCCTTGGGGGATCATGGATTGATGTCCTTACCTATGTTATACACATAGAGACAATGTAGTTTGACTGAATTTGACTGACACGATTGACTCTAACTCCATTTTTGGGATTTTTGAAGGTTATTTCGATGTTTTTGTGTTTTGACATATTTTGATTTTTTTGGATTTTTGGAATGTTTTGATATTTTTGGATTTTTGACATGTTATGATTTTTTTGGATTGATATAATGACCTCCACTATCAAGTGTAGGATCCATTGAAGACATGAGTTAAGTACTTTCCCCCAGTCAAGTATAGGAGCAATTTATTAGGGGTGGAATGGGATAAGATTTATTGCAGGTGGATATGGAAGGAAAAAGGACACATAATGTCAATCATTCCAAGCTATGGGAAGGACAAAAAAGCATTATTATGGATGACGTGAAAATCATGAAGGAGAAATATTATGAGAGGTGAAAACCATATAGAATGATGGTAGATGATGGAGCAAAGATTGACTACACATGGTGTCTATTTACCAATTTTTCACCATGGTACTTATCCAAAGCGCCACCGAAGCGCTTTTCACTATTGGATGAATTATTTCTCTTTACTATTTTCTTGATTTTTTATTTTTTTTGTATTTTTTAGGTTTTGACTTGGCTCTTTGAAGCTAGGTGTATAATTTGCACACATGCAAACTATTGATAGGTTATGACAATGGTTCACCCTCAAGAATTGAAATTTGATAGGCTCCTGATCTATAGACTGATGTGACGATGAATGGAAAAAACCAATTAGGTTTAAACTTGCCTGGCTTCTCTCTCTTTGCTTGATTCTTGGGATTTTCCATTAAGACCAAGTCACTAATGTCAAAGTTTTAGACCAAAACCTTCTTATTATAGCTACAATGAAGATGATTTTGATAAGATTATAGATGGACTAATGCATTTTATCGTCACTCATATAAAAATTCCAACTCATGCAGTATGGATACACAATATTATTCTCCAAATTAATAAGCACTTGCTTGGATATTCTCAAGGAAGGAAACTCATCCTTGATAGGTAAGATGGCCTCAAAACCAAAGACTAAGGAATATGGTGTGGCTCTTGTGGGAGTGTAGATACTAGTGCGGTAGGCCCATAAGGCAGGATTGAGTTGAAGGTGCCAATCGCATATAGTGTCAAAGTGATGTTGGATATGGAATTTCTTGCTTAACTGGTGGACATCTTGGTTCTTAAAGAGATGACCATTATCAGTGATGATGGACTATGGAACACCATACCAACAAATGATGTAATTGAGGATGAATTTAGATATTTGTTTTCCAGTAATGTATGTAATGGGAATACCTTCATTCCATTTGGTAAAGTACTCAATCATTGTGATAATAAAATCATGGCCACTAGATGATGTGGGATGGATTTTACCTATGAGTTCAAGTCCCCATTGGGCGAAGGGCCATGGTTATGTGATTAGTTTTAGTTCTTGAGTTGGTGCACTCCATGGATCTAACACTATCAAAATTTCTTGACAAAATGGTATGCATCATGTTCCATTGTGGACCAATAGTATCCAACATGCATGATCTTCTTAGATAGAGTAGGACCACTAGAGTAGGCTCCACATATACCTTCATGTACCTCTCTTGTACCAACAATGTAGAAGAATACAAGGCACTTCTCACAAGGCTTCACATGGCACCATGTGTAGTCAATCCAAAAGGCATTATGTTCCAAAAATATGTTCCCAAAGGACATATGAAGGTTGTCGTGTGCTGATCTTCAGGGGCTATCTTGATTTGATTGTATCTCAAGAAACCATCCATAAGGGATAACATCTCATAGCCTGTTGTTAATTCCACTATGATGTCAGTATTTGGTAAGGGAAAGTTATCTTTTAAACATGCCTTGTTTAAGTATTAGAAACTTATACATATGTGGATTCCTCCTATTGGATTGGTCATTGGTACTAGATTAGAAATACACTCTACATAATCAATAGATTGAATGAATCCAACATCCAATAACTTCTTTAACTCAACCTTGCCAAATAGGGAAATTTGAGGATGCATTTTTCTGAGTTTTTGCTTGATTGGTTTAGTGTCAGGAAACAATGGAAAGTGATATAAAAATAACTCGGGATCTAGACCATGCATGTCAGTGTAAGACCAAGTGAAATTGATTTGTCTCTCTATGAAGAAAGCACGAAAATCTAGTTGTTTTGTCTTTTTCAATGATGCTACAAAGTGGACAATCTTAGGGTTTTCATCCTTTCCTGTGTTGACTTCCATATAATTTTCCACTAGCATGGGTGATTTCTCTTGGCTTATGGGAAGTAAGTCCAACCCTCCACCCTTGGGAACCTTAGAGAGGTTTTCACCCTTGGATGTGTCCTTTCTTTTTACTTTTTCTTGGTCTAGAGGCACCTTTCGATTTTCACCTAGAGACCTTTCTTTTTTTATTTTATCATTTTCACTTTTGTGACTGGAGGGGTGGATAGACTCCCCAAAGTAGGTCATGTTATCAAGATCTATGGTAAATCCAGCTTTATGATCTCCATTGGGAATGCCTTCGCATAATCCCATAAACTCATTGATTGCTTTTTTTTTTGAAATAAATCTAAGATGGGTTCTCCTTGTTGGTCCCAATCTATCAATTGCAGGTATACTAGGGGCATGCTATTATCAGTATTTTCAAGATTCAATGAATGGGTGGATAGAGTAAAAATGGAAGTGTTGTTAGGATCCCAAAAGGAATCAATCCAATCTTTTCCTTTGGTCGAATGGTTGGATAATTCAAGTTCATGAAATGTCTCGGCTAATTCATAGTCATTGGATGTGCAAGAGTCCCACTCCCACTCATTGTAATCGAGCTCGGTGTGGTATTCCTTAGATGTATTGATATATTTTGAATCATTCACTTCCTCATTCAAAGATACCTTAGTAGTAGGAGCTTTCACTTTTAATGGTTTGAACCCAAGGCCTAAGTTCTTTGGTCACTTAGACAGTAGCAAAGGTTTTTTCATCCCATTTTTGTTTAATCCAAGTCCACAATGTCCATCATAACCTTTTCACTTCACAATTTTGAATCCCTTTCCATGTTGGTCAATTGGGAGTTGCTTGGGTTTAATGTCTTCTTCTTCCTTGTGTAACCATGTGGTGATTTCCTCTTTGTTGACAACTTCTTTACTCAACTCTCCCCATTTTGTGAAGGTTGTGGTAGGAGATGCTCGAATAGTGACCTTGGGTTCCTTTTTGAATGATGATGACTTACCATATAATTTTAGAGATGCAGGTAGTTGATTGACACAATAGGATGTATTCATATGATACTCACCACACCCCTTATCTTGAACCTAGATCTTGGGATTGGATAATGGAGTTTTGGAAGTGGATGCTTTGTTTAAAGTGTAGGGATCGATATAATGGGATGAACTGGATGATGAAGCCTACCAATGTATTGGCACTTGTTGTTTGGGTGTTCCTCTTAGGTTGTTTCAATATTGAAAAGGATTAGGACCACTGACTATTATGATTTCAGTACCATTGTAGGGAAACTTCAAGCATTGATGGTTCATGGATGGAATGACCTTCATAGCATTGATCCATGGTTGACCAAGGAGGAAATTATAAGGGAGATCCAAGTCCAATACTTGGAATGTGGTATCTAGTATAGTAGGCCCAACTCTAATGGGTAGTGATATGATACCCTTTGAAGAGTGCTCTTGATCATCATAATATTTTATGATAATACTCTTTGCTATATCCACACAAGCTTTAGAGAAACCTAATGTCGTAACCAATTTTAGAGTGCAAATATTCAATCTAGCTCCACCATCTACTAGGACTTGTTTGATTTTATATTTGTTAATGTAGAATTCTAGGTGCAAGGGGTCATTATGGTTGGGATTTTGTGATGAGAACTCTTGGTCAAAAAAGGTGATGTGGTGGGTGTTGGTTATGTATCCCACCATTTCTGAGAATTGATTGAAATCAAGATCAGTTGATATAGAGGTGTCCTACAATGCTTTGTCCAGAATAACTTTGTGCTTAGGGGATATACGAAGCAACCCAAGAATAGATATCTGAGCAGGTGTCTTCCCCATGGTCTAAGATGTTATATTGGTTCTTTTTCTATTGTTTAGGGGGTGTACATTGTAAGGTCACCTTGGTTCATCATGTGGTTATGGAGCATTCTAGTGGCTTCTTCATGGTAATGGTATTGACATGGTTATCCAAGGCTCGAATATGATTTATAGTATAGTCATAGTTGACATGGGTAAAGTTAGCTTGGTAATTGGTCTTTACACCTAAACTAGGCCTTCCCTACCCCATAGTCATGCAAAGGATTCTTAAAGATTGTATGGTCATTGTTGGAGGTCAATTGTTGGGTATCCACTTATATGATACTGTTTTCAATTAGGTCCTAGATTGTGTTCTTGAGTTGTCTACATGACGAAGTTTTGTGTCCTTTAATACGGTGATAATCACAAAAGACATTGTCATCCCACCATGAAGGTTTGAAAGGACCTAGATCATAATGTTTTTCCTCAAGAAGTTGAATGACCTTAGACTGCAAAAGTTGTTGTAGGACTAATTCAATTGGTACCCCTAAGGGAGTGTATTTGTGTCTTGTTGGAAAGTTCCTTTAAAGTTTATTTTGGTTAGTCTGAATGGAATTTTTTGTTTGCTCAGGGACGTGTGGTGGGTTATTTGGTATATTCAGTCCTTTAAGTGTGATTTTGGGACCAACGTGTATTGAATTTTTGTTGAAAATTCTGTCATTTATGACATTCTTATTGCAAGCCCAATACTTATTTTTGTCATTGGAGGTACTTTGGATGTTCCAATTTTTGTTGAAAGTTTTAGGTTCCCCTTTTGAAATGAGTTCCATTTCGAGGGTGGTACCTTTCTCAACTAGGTTAGTGAATGTGGTACAACAATGCACTTGCAATTGATATTTTATTTATATGGTCAAGTTTTCCATGAACATGATAACTTTTATTTCTCAGGAATCTCACAAGGACATTGACTAGCCAAAATTCTCCATCTTTGGAAGAATGCTATGAATGACTCACCTTCTTCTTTGTTTTTTATGACATAATGTGGCTATGGTAATGTCATTTTTGATGTTATATGAAAAGCGTGTCATAAATTTATCGGCTATTTCATCCCATGTTCTTATACCCGAGGGTAGATGGGAAAACCATTCCAGTGCTTGTCCTGCGAGACTCCTTGGGAATAATCTCATGAGATATGTATGTTTGGATACAATTTTTATGCAAGCCATGTGAAAATTCCTCACATGCTCAATGGGATTCCCCTTTCCTCTAATTTGGGAAAATTTGGAATGACATAGTTGTGAGGAAATGGATGAATGCATATGCTTTTGTCAAAGGGGTGCAAACATAGCTTTTGTGTTGAGTAAGTCTTCTTTGTTGATATTAACATGTTGTCCACTTGTTTTTGTAATGAAAACATTTGGTTTGTAAAGAAATAAGCTTGATTCAATGAAGAGTCCACTACGTTGGCAACCACATTATGGTATGGGCCCATGTTTTCCAATCCAAAGTTTGAGATGGATGAATTGGTGTTGATCCTAATTGCATGTGATGAATTTTGGTTTGGAATGTTATGAGTAAAGGATGGAATTTGTGTTTGGATATAGGGAGTGAAATCTAGGATTTGATTGAATTGTATTTTTAATGGGCTCGAACTAGTTTGACAATGTGTATTTTAGTTACCATATTGTTGGAAAGGCGCTTGTGTGTTGTTTTGTAAAGGAATGCTTGAAGAGGGACCTTTGATGTGTTAGTATTGGGTGTGGTGTTTGTTTTTGGCTTATATCCACTGATGTAAACCTTTCACATTTTTTGGTTTGACATGTTTTTAACCATTGAAAATGGATTGGACGATGAAGCACCCATAGTATTAGATGATGAGCCAAATGGATTGAATGTACTACTAATGGGTTGTGTCATAGCTTGTGAACCTTGTGTTCCAAATAGTGTCATATGGATTGTTGTGGCATCTCATATTGACCCTCATAATGGTATGGAAGCATGTATTTGTGGGATAGTGTGTTTAGCATTAGATGCATTGTTTCCTTGGTTTTACATAGTCTCATTGATTGGTGTTATGGAAAGTGTGTTAACATCAAAACCATGAGGAAGTTTAGCCCCACTTTGTAATAGTTTTTCTAGGAATCGTTGTGGGTCTTGTGCTACTATCTCATCCAAAAACCAAGCTACTTCAAGGTCTTGATTTTTCCTCAACCTCTCGTTTAGTTAGAGGTCTTTGGTTGTCTCTTATAATGATTTTTTCAAAAGGATTGGGAAATGATGATTGTGGCCTAGGTGCTTCATTGGAAGAAGAACCAAAATTCATGTTGCTAGCATGATTAAAAAATAATCTTCTTGGGTGAAGTCCATTTATTTTATTTTCCTTTCTAATCTTTTTTGTGAACTGTTGATTTTTGGCACCATGCACTTCTCTAGCTCTTCTAGGGTTTTTCACCTAAACGGAGAGAGGTAGGGCCAAATATGCTAAAGGGTTCATTCAAATTATGTTATGTATGATCTTGTATGAGGTAATGGAATTATCTAAGTACAAATAAGCTATAAAATTGATCAAATATGAATGCAAAACCTAAGAAACAAGTGGTGTTCAAAAACATATTGTGTAATGCAACAATGAACTAGAAACAAATGCAAAGCTAAACAGAAATGAATGAAACTTAAAGTGTGCACTTGGAACTTTGAAGGAGACTGGTAATTTCTTTTGAAATTTTTTTGATACTGATTTTTAGTCTTGGAGGGACTCATTTTCCATTTTGGGCAAACTAGTTCTAATTGTATAAAATTGAATCGAAGCCCGTTTCAGACAAAAGGGTATCCAAAAATGCATAAAACCAAAAACTGACCTTGGAGTGGGATTCATTCACCACCCATAGTGAATTATTCCACTTTTGAATTTCTGAATACTCAAAGTTTGATTCCAGAGCTTTTGGTCTGCACTTCGGCTTCCTACAAGTGTATGCTTTCGAAACTGTCGTATTTGGGCCTAAAAGTGACTTTTTGTTGATATTTTGACTTGAATGATGAAGAGATGACTTGAATGACTTTGAAATATATTCTTCAATGATTCTTAAGCCTCCAAGAGTCCTAAATCTACATACAAACAAGACAAGAAAGATAAATTGTTGATTGTTAGGGCATGGGGGCTTGCCTTGGTCAAACCCCGTTTAGGTAATTAAACCAAAATGATGAAATAATAGAATGAGACACAAAATAATGGAATAAATTACCTTTCCATGATGAATGAACTTGAAATTCTACAACAATACATGAAGATTCAACCCTTAAATACTTTAGAAAGCTAACTTGATGACTTCTAATGAAGAAACCCTAGCTTGCTTGACTTGGATGAGAAGATAAATGATAAATAAATGATAAGATATGTGTGAATGAGATAATGGAGGAAAATGAAGATAAAAATACTTATTTATAGACAATTGTGCCTTAGTACCTGATAATACCTCATCGCAGGCCGGCATGTAGTGAAAATAAACTTTAGATTTCACTTTTTCCCACTCAAAGGTCAAAATGGGGGCCAGATAGGACTCATTCATGACACATGGTGAATGGGTCCCACCTGGATGGGATTGATTCACCATGCATGGTGAATGGGTCCCACAGGAGCCATTCTGACAACTAAGAGGCCAAGGAATAAAGAAATAAGGTTTAAATTGTAACTTTGTCAGGTTTTTGATCAATTTAAGCCTTAGGATGCACAATATGGGTTAATAGAGGTCTATTATTGATGATGTGAATTCCAAATAGGGCTTGGTACATAGAATTCAATGTGAAAGTGTGATTAAATACACTTTACAACACTAAAATGAGGTCCACATAGCCAGGAAGGCACAAGAAACAATGTGAACGTGTAAAACACATTACAACACTTGGTTAAAGTTAAATTTACTTTACAAGCCTTCTAAATTAATGTGATAATGTAATTAAACATGTTTTATAATGTTGAATTAAGGAGAAATAGGTTCATTATGTCTAGAAAAGTGTGAAAGTCCTTTACAAGACTCTAAAACACCTTCACAAGATGTCAACAAACACATTTTATTCAATTTGCAAAGGTCCAAGACCTAGTGTGGATGAATAATATGCCTCACAACATGTAAATCAAGGCCTCATTAAGTCCAATTAATCTCATGTCAAGCAAAGGGTACTTTTTTCTATAGCACATTTAGCCCCCACTTTAGTGAGAGGATGAACCCACTTCAAACTCACACTAAAGTAGACATTCAAGAGAGATCCACATGTAGGTCAAGCCCCGAAGATAAAAAATAATGCAAAGGAAAGAACTAGGATAAAAATGAGGTGGAAAAGATGTACTCACTCTGGGGCCACAAAACTTTAGGTTGTCTATGGGGTGAGAAGGCCACGACATACTCACTTTGGGGCCATGAAACTCTTGATCGTCTGTGGGGTGATAAATCCCAAAAAGGTAAGGTACATATGATAGTTGGTATGCACTCACAAACACAAAGGTGGCTATGGGGAAAATTCATGCCGCTAGGTGGGTTTCTCGCTCAACCATGTCAAAGTTATACCACCTAATAACTTTAACAAGGTGCACAAAGCAAAAGGAATGTTCATGAACAAAAAGAAAAGGTACGACAGACATGCAAGTTGCATTATGCAAGGTGGAAAAAAGGAATGCAAAATGTAAAAATGAAAAAATGCAAAATGTAAAATGTAAAATTTGAAAAGATTTTCAAAGGAGTCTTGTTCAGTTTATGCAAGGTCAGCCACTTAGGGAACATTGTGTCTAATGTAAGAGAGGACCAATCAAAGGATAGTATATTCACAACTTAAGGGATACAGTGCGTCGCAACAAACCACAAAGAGGAATGTAATATGCTAAGAAAAATCACACTTATGAAGGAAATCACACCCAATGTCATCCACAAAGTGACGAATGCATCACATAAACAACAAGGCTACACTAAGAACCAAGAATGCAAATGAATTATGGTAATGTATGCCCCCACTTTAAAGTAGTTGCGAGCACCCGTACTATGAGAAATTGCTTTAAATTAGAAGAGAAAGAAGAAGACATGAGAGCTTACTTGGAAATCCCTATTCCAAGTCATATGTTTTTAATAAGCTACATCATGAAGAAAGGGTAGTATGTCACATGCGAGTCAATCTTAAGATATGTCGTCCACATCCCAAGCTTTCTCTTATACATTCATGAAAGGTGAATGGGTAGTCAAAATAGACAACGACAAGTGACATACAAGGACAAGGATATTGAACCTCTTTACCCCACTTAGTGCAAGAAAAAGATGAGTCTAGAATGGATGAAAGTGGGTAGCAAGTAGAGGAATTAGGTGCTTTAGCACAAGGAAGAGCACCACACTCCTTTAGATGTTGAATACTATTGTTGTGTGATGTCTTTGATGAAAGTGGAGATAAGTGTGATATGTTTGATTTATTCATGTGTGCATCGCATCCATGTGTAGGAGGAAGGTTGTAATTGATACCATAACAATATTCCAAGTGAGATGAAGGGGGTGTGTGTTTGTGAGAAGGATTGGTTTCTTTACAAAAACACAAATCCTTTTTATCGTTATGTGTCATTGTTGCATGAGGGATGGGAGTTATATTTCCCCCATCACTACCATGGGGTGATTTGGTAGAACTAAGTTGAGTGAATGGAACACAAGGTTGTGTGGGTTGAGATTGAGATATTGTACACCCTCCCTTAAAGGTAGGTGTGAAAATCGAATCACTACTAGAACTTGTGTTTGAAAATGAATTGTTTGTATATGACTCTTTGGACCATGAGGGTGAGATTTTGGAAATGTTATGGAAAGAAGGTGTAGAATCTAACAACCCCCAATTATCATGAAAGAGTTTTTTTGTGGGTGAAGAGTTAACATCAATGTGTATAGGTTTAATTTTTGAGCTAGGAATGAAAGGATTAGGGGAGTTGGAAGTGTTGTGATTAGTTGACACATAGCTTTTCTCATCGGCATCAATTGTATATTTCTTGTTTTTGTATTCAAACTTCATAACACGGTGAAGGGTAGATGGGACTCATTTCATAGCATGAATCCATGGTCTCCCTAGGATAATATTGTATGGAAGAGGGTCTTACATGATATGAATAGAGGTAGGAAACACTATAGGTCTGACCTCAATAGGTAATGTGATCATCCCAAGTGGTTGCCTATGAACATTGTCAAAGCCAGGAATATGAACATCATTAAGTTGAATAAGCTTTTGGTCCATGCCAATTTTCTATAGGAGTTCCATGCTGCAAACATTAATTTTTGATCCATTTTTGATGAGGGTGTCCCTAACTAGAGTTTCATTAATGATCACCTTTATCATCAAGGGATCATTTTTGTGTTGAATCTCAAGTGGGGGTAATTCATTTTTAGGGAATGTGATTTCTGATTGGGTGGCTTGCATGAGACGAGGGGAGGATGTTACATGATTCAGTTTTATGTAGGATTGGATCTCTTCCTTCTATATTTCCAACATTTCATGGAAGAGAAGTTTGACTGTTGGTGAAAGTTGAATGAGCTCCCATACAAATATATTAGCAAGAGTCTTTTTAAGATCTTCAACACTAGGCACTTTTTGAGGAAATGGTGTAGGGGTTTTGTGTGGTCTGCTAGAGGTTTGAGCTACTAAGTTACAACTTAGTGGCTGCAAAACACTGTTATGAGTAGAGTGCATCATGGAATTCAAGACATCTTATAATTTTTTGTGTTTTTCACTAATGGAAGGTGATTTAGGAATCTCACTAATTAAAGGAGATCCCACTTGTGTCGTCATAACCTCAAATTTTTTGTCTTTATTGGCATGATGTGTTGGTGAAGGGGATTATAATACCACTTGAGTATCCTCATCTAGGGAAGGTTTAGTGGTTGAAGGATATGTGTCAATGTTCATATGCTTGTGCACCATGAGAATCTCCCTAGGAGGAGAGTTTTTAGGATATCAACAAGCCAAATTTTTGTGACATTCATAGGTTAGTTCTTCTAAAAGGACTTCATCACAAGTAGGGGAATGATCCAAGGTTGAAGATTGGTTTTCAAGAGGGGTTTTCCTAGGTGAAGGGGGACAACTAAGATATTAATGATCGTCATTGATTGTTTTTCTAACATCAAAGTATCTACTTCACAATTAGGAGAGATACTAAAAGAAGAACAAATGTTGTTGTCATGAGCATCTAAGATTGTGTTATGTTGGTTGTGAATGTGTTGTCCAATAAGAGAGGTAAAAGGAGAGAAACAACAAGGATTCTAAAAACTCTCCTTAATTGATTCTTCTACTAAAATATCTTTGTCACCAAGAGGAGAGATATTATGAAAAGAACAAGTATGATCATTAGGAATGGGCCAAGTTGTAGTCTCTTTCACTAAAAATCTCTCATAGGGAGGGGATAGGAAATGTTTCTTAACATGTCTAACTATGTAAGGTACTAGCATTGTTTGAATAAGAAGGAAAAGCACATGTAACCATTTCATGCAATGTTTCAACAATATGAATATTGTATATGCAATGATACAAAACACTCTTATCCAATGTATGCAACACCTTAAGAATGTAAATCATGTATATGCAAGAATGAAAAGTAATTTTACCAAACTAATGCAAAGCTTTATGAATAGAAAGTGTATATGCAAAAGTGAAAAGTAATTTTATCAATATTATGCAAAATTGTAGAAATGGAAGCATTTTCAGATGTAAGGATGCTTGGAATTGAAGTAATTGGAAAAATGACTATCTTAAATTGATGTTTTTGAGATAAATGCAGAAAATAAATGCTCCATAAACCTTCCAAACTTATACTATATGATACTAGGAGCCTTAGGAAGCATAAAAATGATATTTTAGATGTTGTTTCAATTAGTGACAAATTTGTATAGGGACTAATTCGCCATAGATGGCGAACGAGTCCCAATAGGGGTGTTTTGAAAAAATTTCAAAAATTATGAATGGTTTGTGATGTGTGTGAGGTTTTAAGGTGTAGACCTAAGATGGAGATGTAGAATTGTAGATATTTTTAAGGAAATTGTATGCAAAAAAAATGTAAGATAAATACACTTTTTCTAATGCAAAAATTAGAAACCCTAGATGCAAATTAACCATTGCAAATCTAATGAAAAATCAATGCAAGCTAGGATTAGGATGAAAATGGAATCCAAATCAGAAAATAAGATGTTCAAAGAACAAGTTCTCCAAAATGAACCATATATTTTTGGCACCATGCACTTCTCTAGTTATTCTAGTGTTTTTCACCTAAAATGAGAGAGGTAGGGCCAAAAATGCTAAAGGGTTCATTCAAATTATGTTATGTATGAGCTAAATGGAATGATATAAGTACAAATAAGCTATAAAATTTATTGAATATGAATGCAAAACCTAAGAAACAAGTGGTGTTTGAAAACACATTATGTAATGCAACATTGAACTAGAAACAAATGCAAAGCTAAATAGAAATGAATGAAACTTAAAGTGTTCACCTGGAACTTTGAAGGAGATTGGGAATTGCTTTTGAAATGTTTTTAATGCTAATTTTTAGGCCTGGAGGGACTCATTCGCCATTTTGGGTGAATCAGTCCTAGTTCTGTAAAACTGAACCGAAGCCTGTTTCAGACAAAAGGGTATCCAAAAATGTAGAAAACCAAAAATTGACCCTAGAGTGGGACTCATTCTCCACTCATGGTGAATCATTCCACTTTTGAATTTTTGAATATTCAAAGGTTGATTCTGAAGCTTTCAGTTTGCACTTTGCTTTCCTATAGGTGTTTGATTTTGAATCTGTCATATTCGGGCCTAAAAGTGACTTTTTGTTGATATTTTGACTTGAATGATGAAGAGATGACTTGAATGACTTTGAAACATAATATTCAATTATTCTTAAGCCTCCAAGAGTCCTAAATCTGCATACAAACAAGACAAGAAAGAGGAATTGTTGATTGTTAGGGCATGGAGGTTTGCCTTGGTCAAACCTCGTTTAGGTAATTAAACCAAAATGATGAAATAATAGAATGAAACATGAAATAATGGAATATATTACCTTGCCATGATGAATGATCTTGAAATTTTGTAGCAATACATGAAGATTCAACCCTTGAATGCTTTAGAAAGCTAAATTGATGACTTCTAATGAAGAAACCCTAGCTTGCTTGACTTGGATGAGAAGATAAATGATAAATGAATGATAATAGATGTGTGAATGAGATAATGGATGTAAAAATAGGATAAAAATACTTATTTATAGACAATTGTCCCTTAGGACCCGATAATACCTCATCATAGGCTGACACGTGAAAATAAACTTTAAATTTCACATTTTCCCACTCAAAGGTCAAAATGGGGGCCACATAGGACTCGTTCACCACACTTGGCGAATGGGTCCCACCTGGATGGCACTAATTCACCATGCATGGAAAATGGGTACCATAGGAGCCATTCTGACAGCTAAGAGGCCAAGGAATAAGGAAATAAAGTTTAAATTGCAACTTTGTCGAGTGTTTGATCAATTTAAGCCTTGGGATGCACAATATGGGTTAATAGAGGTCTATTATTGATTATGTGAATGAAAAATAAGGTTTGGGACACAAAATTCAATGTGAAAGTGTGATTAAATACACTTTACAACACTAAAATGAGGTCCACACAGCCTAGGAAGGCACAAGAACTAATGTGAATGTGTAAAATGCATTACAACACTTGGTTAAAGTTAAATTTACTTTACAAGCCTTCTAAATTAATGTGATTATGTAATTAAACATATTTTATAATGATGAATTAAGGAGAAATAGGTTCATTAGGTCTAGAAAAGTGTGAAATTCCTTTACAAGACTCTAAAACACCTTCACATGACGTCAATAAACATATTTTATTCAATTTGCAAAGGTCCAAGACCTAGTTTGGACACATAATATGCCTCACAACACCTAAATCAAGGCCTCATTAAGTCCAATTAATCTCATTTCAAGCAAAGGGTACTTTTTTCTACAACACGGTTTGGACCATAAAAGACTTACAAATATGTTGAATGGATATGAACTCTAAGGAATGATAATGCAAAGGTGAGACTAAGAATAAGGTATGCTACTATGCTATATTTTTGGGGTTTTCCATATATAGGAACTCCAAATGATGAAACCCCTAAAGCCAAGATTAAAGTACCAAGTGACAATGAACAAAATTGATATGTGGTAATGTCACTATGATCCAAAATCTATGGTATGACTAAGACTAAAGTATGCAAGTGTGATGAAAGATGAAGATTATGGTATGACTATAGTTATGATATAAAGTCTAAGCACTTTTGTGGACCTAAAAAGAAGTTACTAATCAAACTAAGATAGTCCAATGTAGCAAATATGATTATCAAGACCTTAAAGAGGACAAAGACTAAAGTGATGATGATTGACAAAGTGGACCTCAAACTAGACTTATGAGTTTAAAGGACCAAATTAAATGAAAAAGAATTGATTGATGAAAGGACGAGGTCAAGACTACCTGAATTTGTAACAATTTTCTAATCAAAAGTCTAATAAGTCTCCTATTCTAAAGTCTGTAAAAGTTTATGCAACTAATGAGCCACCTAGAGTTTGACCTAAAACATATGAAACTAATGCAATGGAAACCTAAATGAAAGGAGAAAATTATCAATCTGAAATGAGAAATTATATGGTCTAATGAATTGATTACAGTCAGGAATTGATCTAAATTCAGACCACCAAAATTCCCTAAAAAATTTCCAACTAGTAGATGCGGTGCATGGACTGTCAAATGTGTTGTTTTGACCTACAAATGTGGTTCGCTATTTTTAGAAAATGCAATGCTCCATCATGCAATTGTGGTTTACAGTCTACAAATGTGGTGAACAGTGTGTTTTTCCCTAGTTTGAGTGTTTTTGATTAATTTTTGTCTTGGGTTTTTATAAAATGTGATTCCAAACACAGTAAAAAATTTGAAGATAGGTCTTGGTTATTGTGTGACTAAATTTTGTGAGTGTAATGTGTATTTTCTAGGGTTATTCACCCCAATTTCTATGGGTCCAATCATAATGCAAAGACACTTCACACACATAAAGCACTTACTACCCTAAGGTCAATGACCAATGGCAGCATATCACAGGCCCACAACTTGGAATCTCCTTCAACACAAGTGGAGGGACACCTTCAAGGGTGTATGCACTCTTTTCTTTGTGAGAGAGGGCAGATAGGGGCCTCCAAGACTAGAAGGATAACCTAATCGGTCTCTCCCCGAAAAGCTACAACTAAAACAAGTAGCTTATAATATGTTGAGGATTTCTATCTCATCTCAAGGGAGCCATATGGTAAGTAAAAATCTTTGGGGTGTGATGCGCATACCTTGCACTGACAATGATGCCAAAATAACTCAATAAACAACGGTGGGCCTCTAACTAGTTTGTCTTTTAGTCATTTCTTAGGGACTTACTACCTCACAAGTGTCGAACAAGCCACTTAAGGATTTAACCAATACTACTAGTGGTACTAAAAATATCTCACATAAATGTGGGTAGCTTGCACATTCAAACAGGCACTATACAAAAAAGGATAATGGTAGTTTGGGCTTGACTTTCATCTTACCCTTTTATATAGCGACCCAAGGGAAAAACTACTTTCAGTCGCCAATGAGTTCTTTGTACGTATGCATCTCAAGGGCAGGCCCTATCTAAAGGCTTATAACAAAAGCAAGAAAAATTCAATGTTTTTGATGTCCACGGTCATAAAAAGATATGAGGAGAGAGAATACACATGTACTTGCTGACACTAGAAAATGTTCATTAACCTTTAGAAAACCAAATGTGTGGAATGACAATGCAAATGTTAAGAAGTCTTTTTTATTCCCAAGATCACATAAAGTGTGAGGGAAGAGAATACACACCTTAAAACAAAAAACAAGATCACAAGACAAGGCAAACAATTGTTTTTTTTTTGGTATGTAATAAAGCATTGTATTAACATCAAATTGAGGTTACAATATTTGTATAGACACCATGTGTCTCTCATAGAATCAACATGAGCTACTATCAGAAACCCTTGACACCCTAACACCCCAGACCAATATACAACAAAATTGTGCATAAGACTTCAGACTAAAATATTGCTCGATTTACCATTGCCACCCTAGCCCAAAAATAACACAGATGCTTCACCAAAGCCAATTAACTACCCAATTGCTAGCAGAAGGACAATAACAAACCACAAAAAAAATTGATGCTATGACCAGAACGCCAAAACCAATGAAAGTTTGAGTACATGTTCAGCCTTCAAATTCCACCCCTTTTGCCACCAAGTACTCATAGAAATTCCACCACTAGTTGGTTCTAGATACAAATGGTGCTTTAGAAATATGAGGTTGCATCTTTCCCATTGCTTATGCTCCTCCAAAGCCTCCTGTTTTAGGTCCAAAAGGAATGCATATCATTTCACAAAAACCCCCGGGAGAAGTACTCTATGCATATCCCTTGGTTGAGGAAGCCCAACACCTAGTTTTATGATGATGATTGTGTCTTCCACATCACCTAGTAGGTTCCCCATTAGCAATTTGTGTGCCATTAGCAAGGTGACAGCCTCAGGGATGTCCAAATCTAGAAGAGCCGCCATAAATCTTGACGCTATATCTGCATTCATAAAATACCACTCGGTTGTATCCAAATAGTCACTACCTAGAAGAAGTTGTGTTGGCCCCAAAACCAAGGGATCCCTATCCCTAAACACTGAATTCAATCTATTGTATGAAATATTCCTAAAGAACGCCCATAGCTTATGTGTTGCAAGAAGATACATCAATGTCTCCATGACAAAACGAAGTAAAGAAAAATAGTGTGGATCCAAATGAGGTGTGATGTTGTGTTTATAGTTTTGAATTCGCCCACAATCCATGTGTAGTGGCATCATTCTTTTCCACCGTAACCAATCGCCATTAAAAAATTTCCCTTGGTTGTCCATTCCCACATATCAAGAGCATGAACAAGCATCTGTAATTAATATCCACTCTCGCCATTGATGTAATCGTGCCAGCTTGGCATGAATGTCTTGAGCCTCATCCTCAATGATACATCTGCCTGTTGTCACCTAGGATGTCGTGAGGAAAACAATGGTTATTTTTAATCCCCAAATTGAAAATGTGATAATTGCAAAGGAACTTGGTTCTTTTTAATCCAAAATGAATGAAAATGCAAGTTGTTGTTCTTTTTAACCCAATGAGTGAAAAATACATGTTCTTTTTAACCCAATGAAGGAAAAATGCTAGTTGTTCTTTTTAACTCAATGAGTGAAGATGCAAGTTGTTGTTCTTCTTAACCCAATAATTGTGTCTAATAAAAAACTATTTCCTTATCAAAATCAAAATTTTCTTATCTTAAACAAGAATAAACAACATTCCTGCAAAAGATAAATTAGTAATTCCAAAGGAAAATGTATCCTTCGAAAGTAAGCCACACACTACCAACCAAAAATCAGTAACACAAAAACCTCTAATCTATCAATGGAAAAATAATAGAATGAAAAGCTCCTAATTAAAACCCTAATTAAGAAAAATAGGCAAATGCAGCTCAAAAAATCACAAATGTGACTCACTGTTCTGGAATAGATGTGGCGAACCATATTATGACTATGATGATTCAATTGACAACTACGACATTTCAGTTGGAAACCACAGCGCATAGTCAAACAATAGTTGTAGTGAACCCCCAAATAGATACATCACAATACCTAAAATCTGCAAAAACACTCCAATCTAGAAAAATTTCAAAATTCTTGAAATAGAAATGATGCAATTATTATGTTGAGATGCTAAAATAAAAACCAGAGAGCTGAGAAATCATAGAAAATTGTGAAAATAGACTAATAAGATGGTTTTCCCTATATTCAAACAAATGTGATGCTCAAGACAGTGAATGCAGTATTTTGTCTTTTCAAATATGTTGTGTAATCTGTCAAATGTGTTGCATTGTATAGAAAATGTGGTGCAATATATCTCAAATGAGTCGTTCGGCCTTATAGATGTGTTGTGGACCTGAAACTTAAAATTTCTCAAAATTTCTTTCAAATCCGATTAGTTCACATTAGGTTCACCAATGTAGAATATGGAAAAATTAAGGTTAAAGGCATGAATCAACAAAACTCAAACCCTAGAGCCCCTAAACTAGAAATGAAGCACAAATGAACATAGAAACATAAAACACAAATTAATATTACCAATATCTCTATGCCATGGTTGATTCACCTCGATTGCCCTCCATCTTGCTTTATATGCTTGATTGTCCTCAAATTTTGAGTATGCAACAATAAGCCTAGTGATAATGACATAAACATAATGAAGATTGTACTTCTCTCCTTTGTTGTCCTTGCATTGAATAGTGTTGAAATGACAATGATAGATCTCTTTTATAGGAAACCAAATGTGAATGAAGGGCTAGGATTAAAAGCCAATGTGACATGACAATCAATGGCCAAGATTGAAAGATGTAGTATGAAATAGGGTTAGGGATAAATTAGGGCAAAGATAGGGCTTGGTTAAGGATGGATGGTTGAGATTAAATTATAAAATAATTCAATCAAGGGTGGAAATTGAATGAGATGTGAAGAGATAAGAATGGCATGGATAAAGAGGTTGGCATAGAAAAAGAGGTTGTTGGAGTAAATTAAATAATTATAAAATTATTTAATTTAGGAGGGAAAGTGAATAACTAAATAATTAAAACAATTATTTAATTATAGAAAAAGAGGGAAAGTTGAATTTTTAATTAAATAAGGATTTAAATCAAAAGTGGGGGAAAAGGACAAATTAGTATTTAATTAATTAAATAAAAAAATTAATGTATAGAATAAGAGGATAATGAATAATTAGATGATTTAGAATAATTATTTAATCATAGTAGAAAATGATAAAAATTAAATAAATAAAATTTATTTAATTATAGAAGAAAGGGAGCATTAGTGAGGTAATTAAATAAATATAATTTGTTTAATTAATCAAAAGAAGAAATAAAAGGAAAGAAATGAATTATTTAAATAATTAAAATTATTTAATTAATAGAAGGAATATAACTTTAGACAATAATCAAATAATTAAAAAAATTCAATTATTTAGGGAAGAAAGGGGATTGATGAGAAAAAATGGTGTTCGTAGGCAAAGGATAATTTTTAGTGTCTACAACCCCAACTTTAATCCCACTAGCACCATGAACTTTTGGTCATCCTCAAATGAACCACAAGTGTCACAACCATAAATTACAAATCCATTTTCCAATCTTACATTACATGAGGTTGAACAAGGTCTAACCCCAAAAGAAGTTGAAAAGGCTTCCCAAGATCCTAAGATATTGTGCATCATAGAAGAGCTTGTCAAAGAAGATATTGATTGAAACTTTCTAGCACTTGATCAAAATAGTGCCAAACTTCCTATTGGTTTTGAAACTTCCATGATTGTAAAAGGGATAACACAAACAAAAAATCAAGGTCAAGGTCATAACACATTTTCACAAGGTCATCCCATGTCACAAAAAATGCACACTAGTATTCCACTTGGGGGAACTAAACATAATTCAACTCATGTTAACATACCTTGTACTCCAATAGTTGGAACCAAAAGAAAAAATTCAACATCTCATGGACCAAGTCCCTCATTTGTTAATTCATTTTCTATGACATCTAACACTATGGGCACATCATTTGCAAATCCATTTACCACCACATCCTCTTGAAATTCTATAACATCAACCAATACCATGGTTCAAAACATCATAAATCCAAACCTACCAAAAAAACACGAAGGATCCACATTTCTACACCAAGAACACAACCCCAAATGGCCAACACTACACCAAACACAAACATGTCTTTGGGTCAACTTTGAATATCAATCCAACCCCATCACAACATGTTAATCCAAACCCCATCTCTACACCACACTACCAACAAATGAATCAAAATCCACCTCAACACCACACCACTCTCAATACCATGTTTACATCTCACTTCGAACAAGGCAATCAAAATGCTTCGCAACAAAGAATCAATCAAAAACCAACATTCACACCACATTTCCAACAAAACAACCAAAACCCACTTCAACATCATGCTACACCCACACCAAACTTCCAAAACCAAAATCTATTTCCATCATATAACACATTCAACATGAACACCAATCCTTCCACTTCGAATGTTGGTTACCAAAGTGCACCTCCACTTACAACAAACATGAGTTATCAATATACTAATGCACTTACAAATTCCATGGGAACATCACTATCACCCATGGATACCTTAGCACAACAAATACAAGCATTACAACATAAAATATCCAATATGCAAGTGAGTGGGACAAAGAAAACTTATTCCATGGAAGAACTGTGTACTTATCCCTTTGATCGAAGCATATACATGCCACCTTTCCCTCAACATTTCAACGTACCAAACTTCAACAAATACAAGGCAAAGGGAGATCTAGTAGAACATGAGAGAGTTTCATACTGCTTGCATGGACATCATTTTTGAGCATATGTACTTGATGAGATTATTCACACATAGCCTTTTGAGGAAAGCTCTAGATTGGTTTTTGCATCTACCTTATGGGATAAGAACATGGAATGAACTAGACGATAAGTTTGACACACACTTCTACAACATTGAAAGTGACATCACTCTTGTAAAATTGTGTATAACCAAACAAAAATACAAAGAAATATTTGCATCTTTCCTCCAAATATGGAGAAGTATGGCTAGTAAATGTCCATGTGATATCCCAAAGAAACAATTGGTACATATGTTTGTGGAGAATCTAAACAAGGACCTAATGTATCAAATTCAAATCCATTTTTGCAATACTTTTTAAGAGGTTGTTGAGAAAGGTGTTCCCATCAAGAGAGAACTTGTTGCACAAGGATTAATAAAAATTTTCAAAGAAAGCCAAAATAATCCCAATGAAAAAAACAAATTTTGATCTAGAAATAAGAATGTCACTAATGATGGGGTAGTTGATGCTAAAGGGGTTAATAAATTCCACCACACAATTCATCTTAAATGTCCTTCTACATCAAAAAATCAACCAACAAGTTAGAACCAATATACAAATGCAATACAAAAAAATCAGCAACAACGAGGTCCTCCACGAATAAACATACCAAAATGAACATATACACCCCTAGGGGAATCCATCGAATCCATTTTGAAGAAAAAATAAATTTTCATTCAACTCCTAGAAATCGAACACTATGAACCAATACTTTTCAAAGAAATTTGGTGGAATGATAATGATTTTTGTGAGTACCATCATACAAAAGGACATAAGATGCATTCATGTTGGAAACTTAAGGGCACCATCCAAGATCTCATTGACTAGGGTGGAATATCCATAGATAATTCACAAGGGAAGACAAATGTTGACCATACTATTTTCAAAAATCCCCTACAAGACCATGGGTTGGGAAAAACCTCTAGTTTAGGGACCAATACAAACAACCAAGCCAATTATGCTAGTGTTTTGTATGAGTATACCATTAATAACATTAGGGCCTTTGACAATAATATCTCTACCATTACCATTAAGAAAATCCCAAAATGTGTCATTATGACCCAAAGATCGAAAGTGGTCTTGTAAGGGGCTACTTCTAATATGTAACCAAAGACTCAATATAACCTCCTAGATCATCTAGGGAAGACTCGTGCATAGATATCCATCCTTGAGCTACTTGATATATCCTGAACATAAAACCATTTTGGAAAAAGCTTTGCAAGAGACTTTCGTTCCCATAGACCTAAATATTAGTCAATTTAAGGCCATGGTAGGGTACTTGGCTACCACCCAGAACATTACATTTTTTGAACAAGATATCCCTATGTAAAGAACAAACAATAATGATCCATTACATCTTGAGGTATACATTAACAAACAAAAAATCAGTTGATTCATACTAGACAGTGAAGCATGTTTGAAAAAATGCACTCTAAAATTGGTCACAACACTAGGATTCTCTGAAGCTTGTATAGAAATATCTAAGAAAATTATCATAAGGGATTATGATGATACTGGGTGTTCCTCCAAAGGTATAATTACACTTTTTGTAAGAGTTAGACCAACAATTCAAAATACAATATTTCAAGTCCTGGATCTAGAACTACCATATAACCTTCTCCTTGGTCGCCCATGGATTCATTCCATGAATGCAATCCTATCATTTGTCTTATATAGGATGTTGCATTGTTGAAGCCATATGCCAGGTCTTATATGACATACTTAATTTCCTAAAACCAAATGCTATCATTATTAAAAAATCTAATCATACAAACAATCATTGGCAAGAAGATTTAAATGATTATTAACTCTGTTGGTCTAGTTTTTCTTATCTTTTTATTTAATTTATCTTTGTTCATGTGTTACTATGCACCTCGAGGAATTCTATAAGTGATGAGAGGAGCAATGATGGATCATGACCTTTTTTTCTTTCATTTTTCTTTGTGGTTTGTCTTGGCAATATGACTTGGGCAACTAGGTTTCTTGTGTGTGATTGGGGTTCCATTTGGCATAATCAAAATATCATATGCAAGTTAAGGGTCATCTAATGCTTTCTTGCATTAGGACTAACATGATTTGTGGTGACTTTCTCACATATTTTGGTGAGGTTTTATTTTCACTAGTATGCGTCATGGCACTCCTTGTCTACAATGTGTTTGTTTATGCAAAGGGATAAAATTTCACACCTTGGTCTATCTCATACCTTGGTGTTCATTATTCATTTCCAAAATTAAATGCTCTATGATGATAATCATGGAATAAAATAAAAGCTCAATATCTATCAACAAGATCTCATATCAATCTACTTCATTTTCATCCATTTCATTCATCTCATCTAACTATTCTTCACTTCCTATTAACATTTTCTTCTTGCTAACATTTCTTCTATGAATCCTTGCATTTGTGCCTATCAAATTGACTTGTTGGTAAACTTGCCTCTTTTTTTGGATTTTTTCAAAATAAAACAAAATTCCCAAGGGGGTACCATGCTATCTCGCTTTCAGTGGGGCACACCGGGGAAGGTCTTGAGCCAAATTTTCTTGATTAATCTTTGACACAATGCTCAAAATTGCATTGTATGAAAGAGGGCGAAAATGTAGACACTGAAAAATGTCCCAAGCCTACAAGCAACATTTTCTCACTCATTAGAGTCTTTTCTGCATAATTAAATAATTTTAATTATTTAATTATTTTCTAATGTCATATTCTTCTATTAATTAAATAATTTTAAGTTATTTAATTAATTAATTTTATCTTTATTATTCTTTTGATTAACTTAAATAAGTTTGAATTTATTTAAATTACGTCGCTAATTTCCCTCCTTTTCTCTATAATTAAATAAATTCTTATTTATTTAATTCTTCATTTTTTATTTTTCCCTCTCTTCTATAATTAAATAATTATTTTAATTATTTCATTGTTCATTATCTCATTTCCTCTACAATTAAACAAATTATTACTTATTTAATTATTTATTTTCATTTTTCCCTCTCTTCTTCAATAATTAATTTTTTTTTTAACCATTTAATTATTCTTTTTCTCCTTTCTTCTATAACTAAATAAATCCTTATTTAATTATTTATCATTTCCCTCCATCCCATTATTAAATAATTATTTTAATTACTTAATATTTCATATCCCACATTTCTTCTATAATTAAATATTTATTTTTAATTATTTAATTATTCATCCACCATTTCTTAAATTAAACTATTGTTGTAATTATTTAATTTACTTATTCTTAGCCAAGCCCTCAATCTCAACTAACTTCTTGAGCTTTGGTCCATCCTTCCCATCCTTATCTATTTTCTTCTCAATTAATCTCATCCATTGATCATCATACCTCATCATTCAATCCTCATCCTTCATTGAATTGGAATTTTTATAAAAGAAAGCCATCACCTTCATTTTACGGTTAACCACAATCTTCAAAATTTTGCTATCACTATCTTGAGATTTTTCTACTACACATCAAGCTTATCAAATATATTGCATACTACAAATCTGAGAAGAGAAATGGAGAATCAACTTTGTCATAGGAATTGAAGTATTATTGCTTTATTATTGGATTTCTATTGTCATTTGTGCTTCATTGTTAGATTAGGGCCATTATGGCTTGAATTTAGGTAGTTTGTGATTGATATCATTGATTCATGCTTTCCCTCAAATTTCCCCTATCAAAAGCGAGTGCTCCTTTGGTGGACTAGGATCCTCTAGAGTCTTCTTTAGCTGCACATCCTAGTGCCCATAGCCATAATAATTGAATTATGTGTGAGCATGAGCACTGTTGACGTGCTTTGGCCAGGGAGCGTGAAGCTTCACATAAGACCAAGGATGAGCCTTCTCCTTCTGCTTCTACTTCTTCTATTGCTTCCATTTCTACTCTTGCTCCTGACTCCATTCTTTCTTTCTTTCCCATTACCTTTGTGTTGCTTTTGGCTTCCTCAATGGACCCCAATGAACCTCACCCCAAGAGGGTGTAAGTGTTCATCGCTCCTAGGAAGCCACCTCTGATCACCTCTCTTCTCGATCTTCCTCCTTTCCCTCAGCTCATTGGCATGAATTTTACAAAAATTGTGTCCTTCGTGGATCCTTCTCCTTCTCCCTCTTCCACTTCTACTCTGAGGATCCCACATCCTTTGCTAAAGTGTAAGTTGGAAAACAACCTCATTTCAAACAATGGTTAAAAAATTATTCTTTATATTTTGATTCTTGTTCCACCTTGGCTTGTACCATCCTTGTGATGGAAGCAAAACCTCCTTCCCTAAAGTTTGTCACTACCCCTCTTCTTGAGGTTGATAATGACTCTTGGGTTTCTCATCCTTCTCTTATTCAGTTGGATCACTTAACTCCAGAGAAGTGCATGTTTGACTCATTGGAGGATGTTCTAACTTTGTCATCCTTTTTCATGAGATCAATTATATTAGTCTCGCACAAGCTTGACGAGGAAGACCTTGAGGGAGCTTCTTCCTTAGCTCTTGCTACAAGAGAGTCAACAAGGACCACTCTTGCTATTCCCCCTATAGGCTCATATTTCCTCCCCTTATGATGATCTAGACTGGGAGTAGGATGAATTATTGGAGGTGTCAGACTAGAGTGGTACCTCTTCTTTATCTTTAGATTATATTTTTGTGTGCTTGTTTGTGTTCCCCTGTGCTTGTTTATTAATTTATATTCTCTCACCTAGAGGACCCTTTCTACTCTTGTTGGTGCTTGGATACATGAGAGAAAATATTTCATACACTTCTTTTATTTGTATCATTTTCTTTCTATATGTCATACACTTTACTTTTTAACATCAAGAATGATGCAAATTCTTGGGGTATTTAGGCCTCTTTAATGTTGACCCAAATTTTATTTTTTCTTCATGTGCTCTTCTTCCCATTCTTATCTATTGAGTTATGACAGTTCATACATATTATACTATATTTATGATTAGTTCTGACCTCGAATAATTGGATCCCACTATGATACCAATTTCTTTGTCTCTACTTTTATCCTTTGTGATGTTGTGGTTTCTATGTGTTGTCCCTTGCATGAAAAAATTCCATAGATATATCTCGCTAGGTATTTCATGTCAAAATATCCCTCTTTGTCTTTCTCTTCTCCTTAGAATGGCATGTGCTCCTTTGAGTAGAACACGTCATTCTAAGGGGGGCTATCATATGTGCTTACTTTTCAAAAAGATTTAAAAATATGTTTTTATGTCTTGATGTCTTTTAATGTCATTGTCTAGCTTGGGGGAAACCTGACTATTCATGCATTTTATGTGACTGTCATGCAACATATTTTGTGGTAGCCATAGACCTATCTTCTTGTCATATGGTATCTTGCCTTGCTAGCCATACTTGAACAGCACACAATCTACTAAGAAGGGGGTGAATTGTTGGAAATTGTGCCTCAACTTGTTGGCTTGTATCTTTGTTCAATACTTAGCATTTTTTTACCTTTGCTTTGGTCTTCATTGTTGGTCAATTGTTGGAGTTTGTAATTTAAGAACATTGTCACGACGTTTGGAAGTTTTGTAACTTCCCGACTGGTCGATCTCCTTCATTGTCGTGGCATTTGGAAAGTTTCTAACCTATAGTGGGAGTTACGAATTGTAAGGTTTCTCTGACTGGGTGAAAGTGGTATCAACTTGTTGTGGGGATCAGGAAAGTCCTAACTTGTATGCAGTGGTTACGAAGTTAGTATTTTGAGTGATGTGTCGATGGGTGTTTACTTCAATGGGACCATGTCAATGGTTGTTTTGATTGCGGGTGTGCGAGTGAGTTGGTATCAAAAGGATTAACTCGTGGATACCTAAAGTCTTTGGGATTTTGTTTATAAACTAATGACTGTTAATATTCCATGTCAATTTGGGATAATGTTGATGGTTGAGCTTCTTGGAAGTTATGTGAACCGAATCGATTTGAACAACAAATTCCTAGAAATTGGAGGGTCAAAGGTTGTATAGCAAAAAAAATTGGCGAATTGGTTGGTGTTGTGTTGAGAGAGAAAGAAAAATATTGGTCTTAGTTGAGTGTACTATATGTTAGAAGAACATTGTAATAGTGTTGTGATTGAATGTGGTTGGAAAATTGTATAGTTGTGTGTTATCAAAGAAAAAATACCTATGAAGAAACGATCTGTAACTTTATTGTAATTAGTTTTTTACTGTGAATAAAGTGTTCTTTCTTTGGTGGTGGGTTTTTCTCCCGAAAGGGTTTTCCCATGTAAATTTGGTGTTCATTCCCTATTGGTATTAATTTCTATTATGTTCTTTCCTTTTACGTATGAATCACATGTTGGATGTTGTGGTGTGTTGTTGATATGTGGTTTTCATTGATGTCAACACTATTAGCATTGTTTCATTAGAAGTTGTATATGTCGAGGATATTGAGAAAATTGTAATAAGAAGTGCTATAGGTTGTCAGAGATGAAGTGAAGTTCTTTCTATTGGTGTGTTTAGGTAGTTTCTATTCTGAGGTTGTGGTATAAAGGGTTTCTTCTAGAGTATATCTAGTTTATCCACATCTAGTTTCAGAGATCTGCATGAAGATTTGATCGAGTTATGAAGATTTGTATTCTGATAGTTTTTATGTTACTCCAATTTGTGTTCCTGAATGGAGATCATGTGATTTTAGTTAGTTCAGTTGCTGCAGATGCTTCTCTAATGTTTCATGATGCTTGTGGATGTTTCTAGTTTGTGCTCTATCTATGTTGCACATCTGCATTGATCGTTATGCTTATGATCCGAGATTTTCTCTTGCATGTTCATTTTTTTCATGTTCTTGGCCAACAAGGTGTTGAAGCATGTTGTGGATCTTCCAAGAGTAATTAATTGAAGTGATTTGTGTTTGAGGATGTTATTTTCGGTCTTCACTATGTTGTGGCTGACCTTGGTTGATTCACATGAATAATCTTTATGTGTTTTGGGCCGACTGTTTGTAATTATTTTATTATGTCTTTGGAGCCAACCTATAGCAATGGAATTTCTCGCTGCAGATATATAAGAGTGATTGTTTTATCATTTTGGCAGAGAGTGAAAGAGAAAACAAGTGTGTGTGTGTGTGAAGTGTATGAGTCATATGTGCGAATAAAGTTCAAATCATTTGAAGGCAGAAGAAAAAAGTGAAGAAGAGTGAAGAGTGAAGAAGTGTTTATGTGCTTAATCAAAACTATAACCAAGCATTAGCAAATGCTATTTTCTCAGTTCAAAGTCTGATGGATTTAATTAGAAACTTTCTATGAGATAGTTTTTCTTCCTTTCGGCAGTAAGCCTATTTTGTATTTGAGTAGTGAACTCTAGGCAGTGTGCCTGAATGCATGTCCATTCCCCATTCATATTTCCTTATAATTTTAATAGGGTATAATCTTGTGGACTGACCTCCACTATGGTTCTGATGTGTTGTTATTTTATGCTTTCATGATTAATGATCAGATCTAAGAATAACGTTAATAAGTTGAATAAGTTTGAAATTCAGTGACAATTGATTCACCCCCCATCTCAGTTGTTTGCCCTTGTGTTTCCAACAATTGGTATAAGAGCTTGTGGTTCCTTGGAAGAAGTTTAATAGCTTGAGGTGATCTAGGATGGCAACTTATAAGAAGGATAGTCCTAGATTTGATGGAACAAATTATTCTTTATGGAAGACTCAAATGGAGTGTCATCTGAGATGCATTGGTGAACCCTACTAGAGCATTACAAAAAATATATATGTTGTTCCACAGAATGGTCCTATTAATTTTGTTGAGATCAGGGATGTTGAATACGATATCAAGGCTAAGGAGGCGTTGTTGAGTGCTTTGACTGATACTGAGATGATAAATGTGATGGATCTGAAGACTGCTTATGAGATTTGGAAAATGTTGGAGACCTTGTATGAAGGTGATGCTAATATGAATATTGCTAAGCTACAAAGTCTGAAAGAGAAATATGAAAACTTGAAAATGGGTGATGATGAGAATGTTACTACTTTCATGCAAAGACTGAATGCACTTGTGTGTGGTATCAAATATGCTAGTGGTCAGATAGATGAATAAGAGATTGTTGATAAAGTGCTTAGATCCTTTCCTGATTCTTACAAAGTCAAGGCTAGTGCTATTGAAGAGCTTCAGATTATGACAAATGTTACCAAAGATATGTTGATTGGTAAGCTTACTACTTTTGAATTAAGTTCATTCGGTGATGCACTTCCTAAGGTTGAATCTTCATTCAAGGCTACTACTTCTGGAAGAGATAGATAGAGATATGATCCAGGTGAAAGTTCATCTAGAAAGACATTCAAGTATGAGGATGAAATGAGACAACTCGATGAAGAAAGAGAATTTGAAGAACTTGAAGCATTCATTGCGAAAAGAGAAGCCAGAGGACAATGTAAGTATAAAGGAAAAATACCTATTAAATGTTTCTCTTGCAACAAGATAAGTCATTTTGCATCAAGGTGTCTTGAGAGAGTTTCCAAGCCAAGATATAACAAGCCTAAATTCCAAAAGAAGTGTTACTATGCTACTGATGAAGGTGTGGAAGATGATGAATTTGACAAAGGAAATGCAAGTGAAGATGAATTTGTGTTTATTTCTATCAAGGAAAATAGTCCCATGTCTAGTGAATCTGCTAGTTGTACAAATGTGGAGAAAGCCCTAGTTGCTCGAGTTGAAGAGAAAGATGAATGGGTAATTGATAGTGGTTGTTCTCATCATATGACAAGAGATAAAGTAAGTTTGTAAAATTTGAAAAGTATGATGGTGGTATTGTGAGATTTGGTGATAATATAGCTAGCGTGATCCGTGGAAGAGGATGCATTTCTCTTGATGGTAAGCGTAACACTGATGATATCTTGTTTGTTGAAGGTTTCAAGCATAATATTTTAAGTGTTGGACAGATGGTTGATAAGGGATACACTCTTCACTTCATGGATGGAAAGTGCAAAATATTGGGAAATTCTGGAAATGTGATTGCATTAGGTACAAAAAAAAGGTAATATTTTCCACTTGAGTGTTGCTAATAAAAGTTATTTGATTGCTCAAATTGATGAAAGTTGGTTGTGGCATAGGAGAATGTGTCATGTTAAATTTGATGATATTGTCAAGATAATTTTCACGAAGGTTGTGAGAGATCTTCCTAAGCTGAGGAAACCTACTAATGCTATATGCAAGGAATGTCAGTTAGGAAAGAAAACAAGAATTTCATTTCAGAGTACACAACAAAATTCAAATGGATTGTTGGATCTTGTGCATATTGATTTGTGTGGTCCTGCTAGAACTAGAAGTTTACAAGGATACAAATAATTCATGTTGCTTATAGATGACTATTCAAGGATGATGTGGGCTAATTTCTTAAGGGAGAAATTTGAAGCTCTGGAAAAGTTCAAAATCTTTAAGGCTATGGTTGAGACAGAGACAAGTCTAAAGATTAAATGTCTGAGATCAAATAGAGGTGGTGAATTCACTTTTGGTGAGTTTAATTCTTTTTGTGAAGAGCATGGAATAAAGAGATAGTTATCTGCACCACAGACCCCTCAACAAAATGATGTTGCTAGAACCATGATGTTGGAAGGAAATGTACCTCATATCTATTGGAGAGAAGTTGTGATTACTGCTATGTACACACTTAGCCAGGTACAAATCAAAGGTGATACTGGTAAGACTCCTTCTAAGCTATGGACTGGTCAAAAACCTACTGTTAGATATTTCAAGATCTTTGGAAGCAAGTGTTATATCAAAAGAGGTGAAGATATAGGAAATTTTGATGCTAGGACTGATGAAGGAATCTTTCTGGGTTATGCGACTAAGAGTAAGGCCTACCGGTGTTACAATAAAAGATTGAAGAAAATGGTTGAAAGTGAAAATGTTAAGGTTGATGAAGAATTTGGTGCACTATCCATAAATTTTTGGATATGATTCTGATAATTAGAATTACAATACAAACAAAGGAAAGGAAGGTCAGAACTCAAATCAAGTCCAAATCATTCTGATGAATCAAGAAAAACAAGAGGAAGGAGAAACTGGTGGAAGAACAAAAGAGAGATCAGAGGAGCCTAAAGTTGAAGAACATTCTAAGAAGACTCTGAGCTATGTAAAGCTGAATCATTCAAAGGATCAGATCATAGGTGATAAGAACAAAAGTGTCCAGACTAGGAGAAGAATTGCAGAAGAATATTGTTTAATTTCAAAAACTAAGCCTACTAGTGTGAATGAAGCATGCAAAGATGAACATTGGGTTGAAGCAATGAAAGAGGAATTACAACAAATTGAAAAGAATGATACATAGATTCTTGTTCCTCGACCTAAGGATAAGAATGTAATTGGAACTAAATGGGTCTTTAGAAACAAACTAAATGAACAAGGTGAAGTGGTTAGAAAAAAAGCAAGATTGGTATGTAAGGGATACTCACAGATGGAAGGTACTGATTTTGAAGAAACCTTTGCCCCTGTTGCTAGAATTGAAGTTGTGAAATTATTTCTTGCTTATGCTACTTACGAAGACTACAAATTTTATCAAATGGATGTCAAGTATGCCTTTCTAAATGGAGAATTGGAAGAAGAAGTGTATGTTGAGCAACCTAATGGGTTTTAGTTGACTGATCAGGGAGATATGGTTTTCCAATTGAAGAAATCATTTTATGGACTCAAAAAAATCCCTAGAACATGGTATGCTAGATTGGATAAGTACTTGGTGAAGCTTGGATTTAACAAAGGTACTGCTGATAGTAATCTATATTTCAAGAATGATGACAAATATTTGATTGTGGAAGATTTTGTTGATGATATCATATTTGGAGGAGATGATAGCTTGTGTATGAAGTTTTTTAATGAGATGTAGAATGAATTTGAGATGTCAATGATTGGAGAGATGAAATTCTTCTTTGGATTGAAAATTACTCAGTTAGACAAAGGGATATTTATATCTCAATCCAAGTATGTGAAAGAATTGCTAAAGAAATTTGGTATGGAAGATCAAAGCCAGTTGGTACACCCATGGTGACCGGATGCAAGTTGACAAATAATGATGATTCTTCGAAGGAAAATTAGACTAGATACAGATCAATGATTGGTGGATTGCTTTATTTGACTCAAACTAGGCCTGATATCATGAATGTTGTATGTATTGTTGCTAGATTTCAAGCCAATCCTAAAGAATCGCATGTGACTACTGTGAAGAGAATTTTCAGATACTTGAAGGGGACAGTTGGTTTTGGTTTATGGTATCATAAAGATAATGATCTTACTTTGAGTGCCTTTACTGATGTTGATTGGGAAAGAGATGTGAATGACAAGAAAAGTACTAGTGGTGGAGCATTTTTCTTGGGAAAGAAGCTAATTACATGGTTACACAAAAATAAAAATGTCATTTCTTTGTCTACTACATAGGCATAATACATTGTTGCTGCTAATAATTGTATTCAAGTGTTATGGATGAAACAAATGTTGAAGGATATCAGAATTGTGTATGATGATCCAATTGTTATATTCTATGATAACTCAAGTGCTATTAACATTTCTAAGAATCTAGTGCTGCATTCCAAGACCAATCATATATCTATCAAGTTTCACTTTTTGAGAGAGAAAGCAAGTGAAAAAGAAGTAAGATTGGAGTATGTGCCTAACAAGGAGAAAATTGCAGACATATTTACCAAGTTGTTGCCTAAGGATACTTTTGAGAATCTCAAAGGGAAGTTAGGGGTGATTAACCCTCCTAATTAGAACTAAGGATACATTGATTTGCATCAATCTGTGCATTTCATTATCATGTTTTGATTCGGATTGATTTTGTGGTGCCTGCTACTCAGGGGGAGTAGTCAAATGTTCAGAAGTTCAAGTGTTTAGATATGTGGTTCAGAGCTTGCATAGAAGAGATCTTTTAAATTTGATGTCAAAGGGGGAGAAGAGCAATGTGAAAAATCTTTTTGGGAGAGAAGAATAGTTGAAAAGAAGAGTTAGAACCTAAGGAGGAGTAAGTGTAGTTGTGTTGATGGTATTTTTCACATCATGTATTGCCATCAATTCCAAAGGGGGAGATTATTGGATGTTGTGGTGTGATGTTGATATGTGGTTGTCATTGAAGTCAACGCTATTAGCATTGTTGCATTAGAAGTTGTATATTTTGAGGATATTGAGAAAATTGTAATAAGAAGTGTTATAGGTTGTTAGAGGTGAAGTGAAGTTCTTTATGTCAGTGTGTTCAGGTAGTTATTTTTCTAAGGTTTTAGTCTAAAGGGTTTCTTGTGGAGTATATCTAGTTTATCCATGTCGAGGTTTAGAGATCTACATGAAGATTTGATCGAGTTATGAATATTTGTATTCTGACAGTTTTTTGTTACTTCAGTTTGTGTTCCTGAATGAAGATCATATGATTTTAGTTAGTTTAGTTCCTATGGATGCTTCTCTAATGTTTCATGATGCTTATGGATGTTTCTATTTCATGCTCTATCTATGTTGCATATCTGCATTGATCATCATGCTTGTGATCCGAGATTTTCTCTTGCGTATTCATGTTTTTCATGTTCTTGTCCAACAAGGTGTTGAAGCGTGTTGTGGATCTTCAAGGAGTAATTAATTGAAGTGGTTTTTGTTTGAGGATGTTATTTTCAGTCTTCACTATGTTGTGTCTAACCTTGGTTGATTCGCATGAATAATCTTTATGTGTTTTGGGCCGACTATTTATAATTATTTTATTATTTCTTTGGAGCTAACCTATAGCAATCAAATTTCTTGTTGTGGATATATAAGAGCAATTATTTTATCATTTTGGTAGAGATTGAAAGAGTGAACAAGTGTGTGTGTGTGTGAATTGTATGAGTCCTATGTGCAAATAAAGTTAAATCATTCGAAGGAAAAGTAGAAGGGTGAAGAAGAGTGAAAAAGTGTTTATGTGCTTAATCAGAATTGTAACCAAGTATTAGCAGATGCTATTTTCTAAGTTCAAAGTCTAATGAATTTAATCAAAACCTTTATGTAAGACAATGTGTCTTCCTTTGGGCAGTAAGCTTATTTTGTATTTGAGTAATGAGCTCTAGCTAGTGTGCCTAAATGCATGTGAATTCCCCATTCATATTTTCTTATACTTTTAATAGAGTATAATCTTGTGGACTGACCTCCACCATGGTTTTTCCCCTAACAAGGTTTCCATATAAAAATTTTGGTGTTATGTGTGATTTTGATGTGTTGTTCTTTTATGCTTTCATTATTAATGATCAAATCTGAGAATAAGGTTAATAATTTGAATAAGTTTGAAATTCGGTGACAACTAATTCACCCCCCCTCTTAGTTGTCTATCCTTGTGTTGCCAACATATTAATGCTCTATAATTTGGAATTAAAAGTACTCCTGCATTATTCCCATGTGAATTAGAATTAGGAAAATGTTTTCTACACTAGATTCTTTCTTTATAAGTGGTATCAGAGCTTGGCTAGTTGTGTTATCCTTGTGGGTTGGGTTGGTTTTTTTTGTCAATTCTGAAGTGGGAGTTTTGTAGAAACTTGGTAATCTCAATTGTAGATTAAGATGGAAAGCACGTCAGGAAAGATTGAAAATGAGAAATTCGATGGTAGCAATTTTGAGTTGTGGAAACTTAAAATGGAAGATTTGTTGGTGGATCGTGATCTTTGTCTTGTTGTATCTAGAACGAAACCCTCAGGCATGAAGCAAGAATATTGGGATCTCATAGATAGAAAATAAAAATAGTTGATAAGACTCTATTTGGTAGACTCTGTTCTCCTAAACGTTCATGAAGAGAAATCTACATCTTCTTTGTGGAAGAAGCTTGGAGGCATTTATTAGGGAAAGTCCTTGGTGAATAAGTTGTTCATAGGGAAGAAGTTGTACTCTTTGAAAATGGAGGAAGAGGCATATGTGGCTGATCACCTAAATGCTTTCAACACAATTATTGCTTAGTTAACATCTATGAGTGTGAAAATTGATGATGAAGATTGTTGTATGCTCTTGTTGTGTTCTTTGCCTGATTCTTGGGATAATTTAGTGATGGTGATTGGGAGCACGAAAACTACTTTCAAGATGGAACATGTGGTTTCTTCTTTTTGTCAAAAGAGATGAGAAGTAAATCTTCTGAGATGGTTAAGGAGGCTCTTGTTGTTCATGGAAAATCGAAGGAGAAAGGAAAGAAGGACAAGAAATCTAAATCTAAATCTTAAGGGAGATCAAAGTCTCCTAGAAAAAGGTCGAAGGTGAAGTGTTGGAATTGTGGGAAGCCTGGTCATGTTCAAAAGGATTGCAAAGAGGAGAAGAAGAAGAAGAAGAAGAAGAAGAACTCTTTTGATAATGATTCTTCTCAGAGTGAAACTGATGCCTTCATTGCAACCTTAGCAACTCAGGCATCTGATGATGTCTGGCTGATAGACTCTGGAGCATCTTTCAACATGACATCTCATACAGATTGGTTCACAGAGTATGAAGAATATGATGGTCAAAAGGTGTATTTAGAAAGTGATTCATCTCTAGAAATAGTTGGCCTTGGAAGAGTCAGAATTTAGTTTCCTGATGGAAGAATTAAGGGAATTGATGGCTTAATGCATATACGAGGTCTGGTTCATAATTTACTTTCTGTAAGTAAGTTGAATGATGTTGGAGTGCAAGTCTCATTCTCTAGCAATGGCTACAAAATGACTAGAGGCTCGATGGTGCTGGCTAGGGGTTCCTGGATTGGTACTCTATACAAGTTGGATGCACTTGTTGTTCAATGTAACAATGTCTCTACAAAGTCACAAAAGGTTGTTCGTGTAAAGGAGATTGAAGCTCCTATAGGGGCTAATTCTTTGCAAGTTAAACTTCCTGTAGAGAAGACTATGCTTTAGCATCATAGGCTTGGTCACATTGGTGAGAAAGGCTTAAGAGCCTTGAAAAATAAAAACCTGGTTGAGGGGCTTGAAGATTGTAACCTAGAATTTGAATTTTGTGAACATTGTATATATGGACAACATTATTGTGTTTCTTTTTACTCTAGTCCTCATAAATATTTTGGTGTTCTGCATTATATTCACTCTAATATTTTTGGTCCAGTAAATGTTCCTTTGTTATCAAAATCAAGATATTATGTTTCTTGTATTGATTATTACTCGAGAAGGGAATTTGTATATTTTATAAAAAGTAAATCAGAAGTGTTTAGTCGGTTTAAAGAGTTCAAGAACTTGGTTGAAAATCAGACTAGTAAGAAAATCAAATATTTAAGGACAGATAACGGTGGTGAATTTTTTTATGTAGATTTTGAAAGGTATTGCAAAGACTGTGTAATTAAAAGGCATAAAACAACACCTTACACTTTGCAACAAAATGGATTTGTTGAAAGGTTGAACAAGACATTGATGGAGAGAGAAAGAAGTATGTTGAGCAGTGTTGGTCTAGAGCATAAGTTCTAGGTTGAGGCTATGGCTACTGCATGTTACTTGGTAAATTGATCTCCCTCTTTGGCACTTGTTGACAAAATGCCTATGGAAGCTTGGTCTGGTAAGAAGCCCTCTTTGAGATATGTTTATGTCTTTGGCTATGAAGCATATGTTTATGTGCAGAATGAAAAGAGAACTAAATTAGAGAAAAAGTTGTTAAGTGTATCTTCATTGGCTACGAAATTCATGTGAAAGGATACAATCTTGAATATCATGACTGAAAAGGTGGTATATAGCAGAAGTGTAATCTTTCATGAGCTAAAATCTTCTTCAATGGATCTGCAGTCAGGGATGAAAGAAGTCAAGGAGAAGAGTGATGGTGTTGAAATTTCTCTAACACCTAAAAAAGAGGATCAACAAATTGAAAGTGTACCTAAATCTGAGGAGAGTTCGAGCAACTCTGAGAGTTCTGAACAAGAACAAGAACCACAACCTCAGCCTTAGCCCGTGAGGAGGTCTACAAGTGAAAAGCGTCAACCTAATAGGTATGGGTTTTCTATGTTAGATTTGAATTGTGCCTATGCTTTAATTACTAGCACCGATGAGCCTAGGACTGTTAAAGAGACAATAAGAATTCTGAATTCAAACTCTTGGTTGGAAGCCATGAACGAAGAAATCACATCATTAGATAAGAATGAAACCTGGAGTTTGGTGCCCTTGCCTGAAGGCAAAAAAGTTGTTGGTTGTAAGTGGGTATTTAAGAAGAAGACTAGTATGAATGATAGTGTTGAAAAGTATAAAGTGAGATTGGTTGTGAAGGGTTATTCCTAGGTAGAGGGAATTGATTATGGAGAATTTTTTTCTCCTATAGCTAAGCTAACATCTATCAAATTTCTTTTGTCACTTGTAGCAGCATATGACTTAGAAGTTGAAAAAATGGATGTGAAGACAATGTTTCTTCATGGAGATCTTGAAGAAGAAATTTATATGTCCTAGCCTAAGCATTTTGTGGTAAAATGTAAAGAAAATCTGGTTTGCAAGTTGAAAAAATCTTTGTATGGTTTGAAACAGTCACCTAGAATGTGGTACCAAAAATTTGACACATTTGTTTTGTATGTGGGATTTGTAAGATCAAAATATGATCATTGTGTGTACTACAAGATTGAAAATGATCATATTCTTATTATTTCCCTTTACATTGATGATATGTTGTTCATAGGGAATAGTAAGTTTATGATTTCTGATCTAAAATCTCAGTTGTTTGCAAAGTTCAAAATGAAAGATCTTGGTGCAGCTAGGTATATTCTAGGGATAAAAATAACCAAGGAAAAAAAGAGTAGAATACTTTGGCTCAGCCAAAGTAAATGTATTAACACTGTTTTGGAGATATTTGGTATGACTGATTGCAAGTAGCTAGTTGTTCCAGTTTTGCAGAGAACAAAACTAGTTGTTGAAGATTGTCCAAAATCTCCTATTGAGATGGAGGACATGACCAGAGTGCCTTATGCAAGGGAAGTTGGCAATTTAATGTATGCAATGGTTTGCACAAGGCCAAACATTTCCCAAGTAAT
>VDFB02365019.1:235875-276225 GCA_007258455.2 Sequoia sempervirens
GCCAGGACAAAACATATTGATGTGCAGTATCATTTTGTACAAGATATGGTGGAGGATGGAAAGGTCTATTTAGAAAAAGTGGATACTCTGGAAAATGTTGTAGATGTGTTGACAAATCCCATGAGCACAGATAAGTACAAGTGGTGTGTTAATTCAATGGGCCTTGGATCCCATGATCTTCATTAAGGTTGAGTTTGGAGGAAGCCAGTAAGTCTTCATCAAGTGGGAGATTGTTGGAAATTTTGCCTCAACTTGCTAGCTTGTATCTATATTCAAGACTTATAATTTTTTTCCTTTGCTTTGGTCTTCATTGTCGGTCGATCATTGGAGTTTTTAATTTAAAATCCTTGTCATGGTGTTTGAAAGTTTTGTAACTTCCCGACTGGCTGATCTCCTTCATTGTCGCAGCATTTGGAAAGTTTCTAACCTACGATGGGAGTTACAAAGTTCAAGGTTTTTCTAACTAGGCGATAGTGCTATCAGCTTGTCGTGGAGATTAGGAAAGTCCTAACTTGTATTTGGTGGTTATGAATTTAGTATTTTGAGCAACACATCGATGGGTGTTTACTTCAATGGGACCATGTTGATGGTTGTTTTGACCGCGGGTGTACAAGTGAGTTGGCATCAAAAGGAGTAACTCATGGATACCTAAACTCTTCGGGCTTTTGTTTATAAACAAATTACTGTTAATATTCTACATCAATGTGGGATAATTTTGACGGTTGAGCTTCTTGGAAGTTAAGTGAACTAAATTGGTTTGAACAACAGATTCTTGGAAATCGAAGGGTCGAAGGTTGTATAGCAAAAAAAAAACGGTGGACCGGTTGGTGATGCGTGTTGAGAGATAAGGAAAAAGATTGGTCTCAGTTGAGCGTACTATATGTTAGAAGAACATTGTAACAGTGCTACAATTGATTGTGGTTGGCCGACTGTATAGCTGTTGTGTGTTATCAAACAACAAATACCTGTGAAGAAAGGATCTATAACTTTATTGTAATTAGTTTTTTACTATGAATAAAGTGGTCTTTCTTTGGTGGTGGGTTTTTCTCCCGAAAGTTTTTTCCCACGTAAATTTGGTGTCTATTCTCTATTGGTATTAATGTCTATTATGTTCTTTCCTTTTACGTATGAATCTTAATTCTCTATAATTTGGAATTCAAAGTACTCTTGCATTATTCCCCTGGGAATTGACATTAGGAAAGCATTTTTTGCACTAGATTCTTTCCTTACATGAATCAATAGATCTAATCAATTCAAAATTCTTAAATTTTTCTATAGTTATCAAATTATATGATTATTTACACTTAGCCCCAAATAAGCAAATAAAACATAAAAGCATAAAGCACACAAGAGACACTAGATATACATGGAAAACCCAGGATGGGAAAAACCACAGTGAGAATAGCTACTTGGATCTACTGTCCAAATCTAGCCTCACAATGTGGAAATGTAAAAGTAAGTTTTACACACTGAAGTAGGCACCAACCTACCAGAGACAACAATCCCCTATCATTCTTGTAGGCACCAACCTATTGGAGACACCAATCCCTAATTGAAAAAATGTAATAGGTAAAACACAAGTCCTATTGCAACACAATGATAAAGCTTGAATATATTCAATGTAACTTAACATGTGCTAGAGTTACAACTGACACTTTTCATCACTACATATGATATTTTGATACTAGTGCACACACTGGAATGCAATTATTCCTTTGATCTTTACCACATTCTCTTCAATTTGCACTAGTGACCAACTCTTCTTCACACAGGTGTAATTCTAATTCATGTGGTCACTCAAAAAATACACACAATACATCTAAAGATTTGAAATATATACATGACATTACATTAACACTCTTCAATTTCAGCTAGGGATCCATAAATAGCCAGGATGACATAAAGTGGACTTAAATTCAATTTACATGAAATGTGTAATAGGTTGGTCCAAAAAATTATTGCCACAAAAAGAACTTGATACTGTGTGCTACTCTAGGAACCTTAAGCAAGTCCTATCTTAACACCACACATAAGATTTAAATTTTGCATGCTACTAGTCATTACTGCACATGCTTTAAACTGCAACTAGTTGATAGACATACACAAAAGAAATTCTATCACTTAAATATTTTTGCATGTTGAACATATTATCTAGAAACTCGGGAATATGATGGAACTAGTGTAGACATACTCTCCTCTGAAATCGTTCAGAAAAATTGCATTTTTGAAAGAAATGTTGACCATAATTATATTAGTAGAGAAATCTCTCTTCCTTGAAAACTAAAATAAAACATATTGATATTGATATAGACTTTTGGACCACCACACTCATAGATAATAGATCCAATCATGATATTGAAAGCATACAACATAAACACTCCTTAGCAGAGTTAATAATGTATATTTCTTGATTTTGCATCCTGACAATAAAATTACCAACACATAACAAACTAAAATTTTGACATTAATTATATTATTGAAAACCTTTGACAACAACCTTTTCCATCAATGAAAACCTATGTTCAACAATCTCCCTTTTTCATTGATTGAAAATAGGAAAATGTTGGGCCACCAAAAAAGTTGGCTACAAACAAAGATATTTCTCCCCCTTTGAATGATTTCTCTGTAGAATTTTGAGTTCAGTCTCTCCCTCAGTATTTTGGGTTTAATTTCTCCCCCTTTCACATGAATGGAAAAGGGTCAACACTCTACACTGCTTTCTCCTTCTTTCTTTATTTCTGGTATTCTGCATGATCTAGAAACTTGTTTTCTAGATAAACCCCCCTAATTCTATGCTTCACTTCCTCTAAAAAACATACCACAAGACCACCCATCCTTCTTGCGGCAGAGAAAACAAGCTCCCCATCAACCTGTGCTTCCTTTTGATTCAAGAGGAGGGAACAATAACTCCTAGCTTATTTTGGAGAAACTCAAATGTCTCCTTAGGAAGTAGCTTTGTGAATATATTTTCAACTTTCTCCTTTATCTCAACATACTCCAAATTTACATCCTTTTGTACAACCTTCTCCCTTAGAAAATGATCATTACAATGTTTTTTTTTCCTTGAATGCATTGCTCAATTCTTTGAAATATTTATGGCACTAGTGTTATCACAAATAATAGAGATAGGTTCATCAAAATAAATCTTCATCTCCTTCAAATTCTACTTCATCCACAATACATGAGTGCTACATGATGTTGCAACAATGTATTCTACTTTTGTTGTAGATAAAGAAGCTAAGTTTTATTTCTTGGTCAACTAGGACACCAAACTGTCACCAAGAAAGAATTCTCCGCCACTTGTGCTCTTTCAGTCATCAATACATCTTGCCCAATATACATCTATTTATGTTGTTAAAGTGAAATTTTCACTCTTTGGATACAACATCCCAAAATCCACAATAGCCTTCAAATACCTGAAGATTCTCTTCACTTCTTTAACATACATTTCTTTAGTTGCTGCCTAAAATCTGGCAACCATTCCAACTACTTGCATTATATCTAGTTTGGATGTCCTCACATATAGAAAACAACCAATCATGGATTTGTACAAGGTCTGATTTGTCACAGCAGATTCATCATCTTTACTCAACTCACATCTTGTAACCATAGGTGTTCCCATTGGTTTGCAATCTTCCATCCTAAACTTAATTAGTATCTCCTTTATGTACTTGTGCTGAGAAATAAAAATTCCTTTGTTTGATTGTAAAATCTAAAGACCAAGAAAGACAATTCACCTAGCATAGAAATTTCAAATTCATTTTACATTGCCTTTTGAAACTCCTTGCACATGTCTTCACTGCTACCTCCAAAAATAATTTTATTTCCATAGACCACAACAATCAATAGTCGATCTCTTTATATTTTTTATGTATACATTACTATATGCAATTCCTCTTTGGAACCCTTACTACTACAAATATCCATCCAATATTGAATACCAAGTTCTGAGAGCTTGTTTGAGTCCATACAAAGACTTCTTCAATTTGTAAACATAATCTAGATTATCAAAACATTGAAACCCTTCCAATTCTTTAATGTAGACATCTTCTGGCTCTCCATTCAAGAATTTTGACTTCACATCTATCTAGTATACATTGAAGTTCTTGAATGTTGAAAGAGCTAAAAACATCTTGATTACTTCCAATCTTGCTACTAGAGAAAATGTCTCTTCAAAATCTATACCTTCAACCTAAGCATACCCTTTACACACAAGTCTTGTATTGTTCTGGATCACTTCACCTTCTTCATTTAGCTTGTTTCTGGAAACCCACTTGGTTCCAATGGCATCCTTGCATTTAGGTCTTGGGATAAGTTCCCAAGTTTCATTCTTCATGATATGATTCAATTATTCCTCCATAGCTTCTATCTAGCCTTTCTCTTTCCTTGCTTCTTTAACTTTGTCATCACCTTCATAGATGGTCTCCAATTTATCCCATATTTCCTTTGTTGTTGTGCACTACATTACTTCTACAAAACATATAATTCCTTGCATTAGCATTGAGTTCGCAAGCCCTCTTTTCAACTTGATCCCTAGGAGAATTTTTAGGAATTTTGTATCCCTCTACTACTAACATCTAGATGTCCATTCCTAAAGCTTGTTTCCCTTGTAGTTGTCATTAATGTCAAAGTTGTAAGTAGTAGTAAACTTGTCAGTGTTCAAGTCAAGAAAAGCTTAGTGGTTAAGCTTGTATGAGAAATGGATGTTGTGTTCAATGGAAGACACAAACAAGGCTTGTTTTGCAATGACAAGGTGTTTGGTTTACATACCATACCACAAATAACAAGGATAGTAGAAAATAGAGTTGATACTTGAATTTATACAAATTGATGGAAAGGATGAAGATCTTGCATGTGTTATGTGTACTTGTTGAGAGGAATACTTTGAAGACTTTTTTTGTATATGACAGAGGCAGAGATTAAGGTTTTAGAATATTATATTCCTTAAATGTGCTAAAGAATTAGGGTTTTGTCTATTGGTGAAGACCTAAAATATTAACCCTAATGAGCTTCTTTAAATCCTTAATCATACTTAACCTGAATGTCATTCTATTGTGCACCTTATGTTTTATTTTTGTATTAACATGCTATTACAATTCAATGCCACTTAAGGTCTCCGATTGAAGGGGTATCGAGACATGATTATGACCGGTCCCAAGAACCTAGGCCACTGATGAGCACAGGTTAATACATTTATGAAGGGCACCAAAAACACATCAGTGGTGAGGATTTAATTTTACCTAAGTGCGAAGACAAATATCTATTGTTAAGATTTAAACATTATTCAAAGTTTAACGTCCATCCTCCATGAATTAAGATTGGCGAGAAGATTCTTGTATGTAATCCTAACTGCCATGTTGCAGGTTTTTGGAATGAACTAGAAGGCTAGGAAAATAGATAAAAGGCACAATGTGTTGAATCTTAAAATTTTGGTTGGTGATCTGAGTTTTGCAAAGAAGTATCTACATGATCATTATGTCAGTGTTTTGTATGATTTGATCTACAAATGAAATTGGAGTCTTGGACTGATATGTTGTAATTCAAAAGGTGTGTTGAATGGATTGAAGTTGATATAGGTTTCCTAATTATTGAAAGAGGATCTTAACTCATAGATCTGGAATGTTGTCTTCTGGAGGGTATGTGTTAGGTTTTGAATGAGAATTCAAATGTTAAGGAGTTTAATGTCTGTAGTGATATGATGAAACATTTGTCATCATTGTCATCATCTTTTTATTATATTTGTTATGCATAACTTGTTATTCTTGCTGATATTCTTATAGATGAGATTTTTTTGTAGAACATATTGGTATTGTGATCAGGAGTTCATCTTGATAAGGGAGACAAAAGATATGTGACATTGTTTGTTTGTAGAAGAGATTGTCAAATTTGTACAAAAGGAGAGATAAGGGTTTATATGAACATTTGGAAGGTTGTTAATGTTGTTGCATATTATAACAGGGTAACCCCCTCAAGTTGTAATTTTTTTCATTGGAGATTGGTTAGTAAGACCATTGAAAGTTTCTAGTGAGGCATTGTAGCCAGTGAGGCTTGTGTTTCCAGGGAGGCATTTTTGATAAGCCAGTGAGACATTTCTGAATGGTTTTTCTACCCCATGAGGGGTTTCCACTCATCAAAAATATCTGTTATGGTTCATATTTTCTTTGTATGTGTGCCCTAATGCTTTGTTCTTAAGGTCCTGATCTTCATATTATGCATCATAGTACGTATACATATATATGTGTGTGTGTGTGTGTGTTTGATAGATCTTTGAAGCCACTATCCTTCTTTGTCTTGTAAGTTAAAAGGTGCAAAAAGTTTTAATAGTTTATCTACAACACTAATTCACCCCCCCTCTCAGTGTTGTCTGTACCCCAATAAGTGGTATCAGAGCATAGGTTCCCTATTGAAGTTTAATAGGCTTGGGTAGGTCCTAATAGTGGAGTACCATGGGAAAGTGTAGAAGAAATAGAGAAAAGAAAGATGTCAAGCAAAAGGATGATCTTGTTGTTGAGATTGGTGATGAAGAAAGAGATATCTTTGTAGATGAAGATGATGAACATGAGTGTGAATTTGATTTAGAAGGTGAACTCTTGTGTGCTCTAAACACAATCAAACAACTCAATAAAGAAAATCAGAAATTAAAGGACCAACTTCAACAAGAAAAATATTCCAAAGACAAGGTATGTTTAGATTTTGCAAAAGTTTCTTTAGAGATTGAAGAGGCAAGAAATCAGGTTGTTGACTTAAAGATACAAGTTGAAGAGTCTAATAAATTGATTATTAGTCTAAAGACAGAAATACAAGAACCTAAATGGGTTGTTTTTTTATCAAATCTGATCTTGAAGTCAAGACTAGTGAATGTCTAAAATTAGAATAAAAAATAGTCTCTTTGAGAAAGGAATTGGAAGAAGCATCTTCTAAGTTGCACAAGAATCTACTATTTGAAAAGAGTAGTGATTGTTTGAATGAAATATTGAGCAAAAAAAAGCATCACAAAGACACCACAGGGCTAGGTTATGAAGAAGGACAATCTTCTAAAGCCAGAAAAACACCTAAAAAGAAGATAGACTTGATTTTTCATGTTGTTGCTCCTGAAGACAAGAAGACAAAAGATCAAGTCTTTGATAAAAGGAGAAGAAGAGGAGACATCAAACAACACTGTTCAATAAGGTATAACTACTCTCAGTTTCATGGTTATTTCCATTCTTGTCATATCTATGGTCATAGAGCTACAGATTGTAGGACTTGTGGTAGAAATGATTTTGAATGGCATAACAATAAAATTCCTTATAGTATGAAAAATAAGAGTTACAATGTGGTATGTTACAAGTGTAACCAAGCTGCCCACATAGAAAAAAATTGTTGGATGCATGGAAAACATGATCATAGAAGTTCTTTTTGGTTGTCAAGAGAATATGATTTTGTTCCTATTGTTAGTTATAAGGTTATATGCTATAGATGTCATAATCTTGGGAACACAACACAGAATTGTAGAAAAAACCTGTGAAGCCACCTAATCACTTTAAGGAGATAGATATGACAAACAAGCAAAAGAAGAAACTTATTAGGATTTGGAGAAGAAAACTAGGTCTAGGAAAAGAAAACCTTGATCTTGTGCGCACTACATAAGAGACATCATTTGTGTGCTTCAAAGTGATCCATGAAGATAGGGGGAGATGCTCAATTCCTTTTTTTTCCAAAGAAGAAAATAAAAAGAGGGTAGAAATTTAGGAACATGGACAATACTCTTGGTGGTGAAGCTATGACAGGACCTTTATGTGTAGTGGCTGGAACACAATTACAAAAACTTTTATGATAATAGACAGTAGCATGCATGAGACTGACAATATAACATGACACCTCTTATGACAAGGAATAAATACTTTTTCATTCATGATTGTTTTCCTTCACTTTTGGTTCTTGGATGTTGATATTATATATGAGGTGCTCTTTAGGCGTAGAAGGTAGTATTGGTACAGTAAGGGATTTTATGACATTAACATAAGACTTCTTTGTGGTTTAGATCAAAAGTGGAGTTGCTTCAAAATTCATGCTAGAAGTTGCTCATCATGTGTATGAACTTAAACAAGATCTCAAAGCAGTGGTCAATGAAGGTCTCATGATTTGTTTGATATGGTATACATTTGGTGTTTGTATCATTGTAGTGTTGGTGTTGATGGTGTATCTTATGCTATATAGTGTTAGTAAACCTTTATGACAGAGAAGTGAAAGTGTTTTTTGTTGGACTGAGATAGTGTTTGGACTGAGATGTTGTTTTCCCTTCAGTTGATAGTGTATGGAAGTTTTGCTAGATCAATTTGTAAATATTACTCTCTTTGATTTTTCCTATTGTAGTCATTTGGTGCCTTTAGGTTGGAATAGTGCATGACTGACAGTATCATTATGGAAAATTCTTAGATGTATTAGTACCCTTCATGTTTTGATATGCCTTCATGATCATCATGCAAATGTTTTTCATGTCACAACTGGATCTCAGGATATCAAGGATGTCATTGTGTTGTTGACAGGATAGCTTTGGAATAGGTACCATGGTTTGTGTAGTGATTAGGATAGGACATCTTTGAAACATCATGACAGTAGTTTTGATGGTTCTTAATGGTTAATAATGAATCCTTGATGACAATGAGTTGAGTAATAAGTGCTCATTACACTTCGACGAGGTAAGGTGCCATTGATAATGTTTTCAGTCTTCTTGTTATTTTCAATGATTACACAATGAGTGCCATGGCACACAATGTCTAGTACCAAAAAAAAAAATTCTATTTTGAATGGACAATACCTATGTGAAGCAATAGCCCAAGTGACAAACAAAAAAATGAACAGTCATGAATAGTCATTATGCATAGTATTCAAGCTTCATTTGGCAATATGCTTCATTTCAATTGATAGTATGAACGTTTACAAGTGATGTACAATAGTATATGATTCACTTGATAGTATGAGGATAGTGTGCATTTGAGATGCATTTTTTGAGATTGAGATGCATTCCTTGAGGTGCATTCTTAAGTAATTAGGACCATAACAGGGCATTCCATGACATTGCATTTCTCAGTACAATGTGCATGATCTTTTATAGTGATTTATTTTATCATTTATAGTGCATCTATCAGTATGGATTAGCATGTTCAGGGCATTTACAATTTTAGTGAATATTTCTAGGTTGTATTTTCAATGATGAACTCTTGCATCATGTCAAGTGATTTTTTAAGTGTATTTGCAAGTAGTAGGTAGTTTATCATTCCAAGGAGTGGAAAATAAGTAACACTGTATATTTTGGTGATAGTCAATGGCCTTTTTGCTCAATGAAAGTGGACTTCATAATGATGGCCACATACTGTGGTAGAGTGCTTTAATTTAGTGATAGTAAGAGAATACAAAGAACTTTACTTTGTGAATAATGTTTGATAGTACTCTCAGTGAAATCCCTTGATGACAGTGACACTTTGATGTTGGCAACAATCATGTTTTTAAGGTGCTTGATATCTGCTCCAGGTCTAAGGTAGAGTTCTTCTCTTCTTGGGTGTTATGGATTCTTTGACAATGTTGCATCTATATTTGGAACTATGTACTTAAGCTTTAGGCTATGTACTCTTATTAGTGACAGTGTCATTTCATGTTTTTGGAAGTGCACTTGTTACTTTTAGAATAATGCTCAATCTTGGTATGATCAGTGGTCACTTTAATTTTGTTGGTATTTGGCTAATGCATTGTGCTAGCCGGTGAAATCTTGTTTGATAAAGTAGTTTGTGGCAGTGCTTTCATGTTACACCTGAAAGTGAGACTAATGTGGACATCCTTGGTGCAAGATAATTACTTTGTGGACAGTATGGTATGATGCCAATTGATATTCTCATGTTCTTCAAGACTTGTGTTGCCAATCTCTTTCATATGCAATGTCTAATTACTCCTTGAAAAACTAGAAATAGGATCAATTGGTACTATCTATAGAATATTTTGAAGAGTTGGATTATCACTACCCTTATATATCAATCCATGCATGCATAGTGCTAAGATCTATGGAGAATTGAAAAAGTTTCCATTGATCTCAAAGATCATAATTTCAGTATATTCATACTAAGTCAGGGGGATATTGAAGATTGTTGCTTGGTGAAGTACATGTACTATATGCAGGGATGATTACCAAGCAGTGACAGAGCTATTTGTAGTAGAACTTTCATAATGAGTAGACAATGTTAGTTATATCTTCATTTCTTTAAATGGTAATGATAAATTATACTCAACTTCGTTGGGCTACTATCAAAGGGGGAGCTTTGGAATAGGATTCTCACACCCTTTTCCATTGATGCAAAAGGGGGAGAACAATCATAAGGGTCAATGGTCTATGTTGACAAGAAAAGTTTGGTTTTGACAAGAATAATTTGGTTTTTCCATCAATGACAAAGGGGGAGTTTGTTGCCCTTATATTTTTCATTGATGTCAAATTTGTAAGTAGTAGTAAACTTGTCAGTGTTCAAGTCAAGAAAAGGTTAGTGGTTAAGCTTGTATTACTAGTGGATGGTGTGTTCAATGGAAGACATAGGCAAGGCTTGTTTGACAGTGACAAGGTGTTTGGTTTACATACCATACCAAAAATAACAAGGATAGTAGAAAATAGAGTTGATACTTGAATTGATACAAATGATGCAAAGGATGAAGATCTTGCATGTGTTATGTGTACTTGTTGAGAGGAAGAATTTTAAGACTTTGTTTGTATATGACAGAGGAAAAGATTAAGGTTTAATTCATTAAATGTGCTAAAGAATTAGGGTTTTGTCTATTGGTGAAGACCTAAATTATTAACCCTAATGAGCTTCTTTAAATTCTTAATCATACTTAACCTGACTGTCATTCTATTGTGCACCTTATGTTTTATTTTTGTATTGACTTGCTATTACAAGTCAATTCCACTTAAGGTCATGATTGAAGGGGTGTTGAGACATGATTATGACCGGCCCCAAGAACCTAGCCCACTAGTGAGTACAGGTTAATACATTTGTGAAGGACACCAAAAACACATCAGTGGTGAGGATTTAATTTTTCCTGAGTATGGAGAAAAATATCTATGGTTAAGATTTAAATGTTATTCAAATTTTAACATCCATCCTCCATGACTTAAGATTGATGCGCAGTTTCTTGTATGTAATCCTAATTGCCATATTGCAAGTTTTTGGAACCAACTAGAAGGCTAGGAAAATAGATAAAAGGCACGGTGTGTTGAATCTAAAAAGGTTGGTTGGTGATCCGAGTATCTGAGAGAAGTATCTACATGATCATTATGCTAGTGTTTTGTATGATTTGATCTACAGATGAAATTGGAGTCTTGGACTGATATGTTGTAATTGAAAAGGTGTGTTGAATGGATTGAAGTTGATGTAGGTTTCCTAATGATTGAAAGAGGGTCTTAACTCATAGATCTGGAATTTTTTCTTCTAGAGGGTATGTGTTAGGTTTTGAATGAGAATTCAAATGTTAAGGAGTTTAATGTCTGCAGCGATATGATGAAACATTTGTCATCATCTGTTTCTTGTATTTGTTATGCAGACATTGTAAAGGAAAAATGAATTAGTTTGCTTGTTGATATTCTTGTAGATGAGATTTGTTTGCAGAACATAGTGGTATTGTGATCAAGATTTCATCTAATTAGAAAATTTTCATGATGATGGATCTTGAATTGCTTCAATAATGGATGAAGAATTTTGCTCTTGAATGCCATAGAATTGATCTTGAAAGCTATTTTGATGACCTTGTGAAGACTTGAAATGCCTAACTATTGCTTGCTTAACTTGAAAAATTGAATACCTTATGTTTCTTGGATGAAATGAGGATTTGGAAGCTTGTTTATATAGGAAAGGCACTCAAATGGCCGTTATTTTGATCCCCAAGGCCGAAATTCATCAAAATTCAAGTTAGAATTTCACTTTTCCTACTCAATTCTGAGAAAAAAGTCCCCAAAAGGGGCTCATTCGCCACACTTGGAAAATGGGTCCCACCTAATGGGACTCATTCACCCAAGGTGGCGAATGAGTCCCACCTTGAGGTTTTTGAGGTGGGTCTTCAATATTTTGGGGTTTTAGAGTGTTTTTATTAGGATATTAGTCAAACCATGCCTCAGGATGTAAAAATAAGGGGTGTATGGGGCCTATTGATGATGATATAAAGGGTGATTAAGGCTAGGGACATAAATTTCAATGTGAAAGTGTGGTTAAATACAATCTACAACATTAAAATGAGGTCCACTTAGCCTAGAAAGGCACAAGATTCAATGTGAATGTGTAAAACACATTACAACACTAGAATAAAACCAAGCCTTCTAGATTAATGTGAAAATAAAATTAAATATATTTTACAACATTGAATTAAGGGAAAGATAGATCCATTTAACTTTGAAAAGGGTCCAAGACCTAATGTGGATGTGAAAAACACCTCACAACACTAGATCAAGGTGACATTTTAATTATTCTTGAATCAACAAGCTACACTTTTTTTGACACTACATTTATCCCCCACTTTAATGAGAGGATGAACTTGCTTCAAACTCACACTAAAGTAAACATTCAAGAGGGGTCCAATCATACCCATGTGGATGGTCTAGGATAACAGAGATGAAGGAGGTGGTCAAGCCCCCAAAGATCTAGGATCCCAAATCAAACTGACATAAGCGCAAAAGGACACACACAAGGTGAATGATTTGTAGCAAAATAAGATAAATGATCATGCAATGACAATAACTAGAAGGAAGAGAAGTAAAAATGAGAAAAAATAAAAAGGTAGATCAACCATTTTTCCAACACAATGTGGATAAGATCTAGGTTGTTTATCCAAAAATGCATACTCACTCTGAGGCAACGAAACTCTTGGTTGTCTGTCGGGTGAGAAGTCCAAAAGGGTGAGAAACATACACTCATGGTTGGTATGTACTCACACACACACAACTGGCTATGGGTAAATTCATGCCTCAAATTGGGCTTCCCACTCAAACCACACCACATTTATACCTCTTGATAACTTTAATAAGGCACCACACAAAAATGATCTTCATGCTCCATGAGGCAAGCAAAACTTCATATGCTTGAAACTCATAGACATTGTAAATGAAAAATGGTGTAAGGTTTGTTCAAAGGGATTTTTCTTAGTTCGTGCAAGGTATCATCTTAGGGAAAATTGTACCTAATGTCTCCAAAAGAGGAGAATTCAAAGAAATATCATGCTCTTGGAGGAAATCAAGCACAATGACACCACCAAGAAAAGGACGCATCGCAAGAAGGAAGAAAATCGCACAATGAAATATGAGTGTCGATGTATGCCCCCACTTTAAAACGGTTGCTAACACCAACACTGTGAGCAATTGCTTTAAAGTAGAAGAAGACATGAGAGCTTATTCGAAAATCCCTATGCCAAGTCATATGTTTCCGATAAGCTACATCATGAATAAGTATGTCACATGCGATTCAACTTAAGGCATGCCATCCACATCCAAAGCTTTCTCTTATATGTTCATGAAAGGTGATCAACTAGACAAAAGAGACAACGACAAGTGACATACGAGGACAAGGCTATCTAACCCCTTGCCCCCACTTAGTACAGGACAAGGGTGAGTTGAATAGGATGAAAGTAAGTATTAGTTAGATGAAGTAGGTTCTTCAACACAAGGAAGAGCACCACACTCCTGAAGATGTTGAATTTTATTACTTAAATCCTTACATTCATTACTAGCATGACCATGAACTCTATGATATGCATAGAATGAAGTCTTGTAATAAAATTTATTTCGTGTTCTTGGAGGAAGGGATATCAAGTGATCTTGGAGGAGCACTAACAAAATACCCTCTTGATCAATGGTAAAAGATGTTCCTATAGGTTGTGGAAAAGATATTTCTTGCTTAGTATTAGTTGTCATACCTACGCAGGACTCTTTAGATTTTCAGATTTTGTTCTCTCTGTTATAGAAGGGTGTAAAATCTAACAAACTCAAATCATTAGTGTTTTGCAAGATGACATTGAAATTAAGAAAAAATTACTTTGTTTGTTTCATTTCTTGCAAAGGATAAAGACCACTAGTGTCTATCAATTCAAGATGCATTACTGTTAAAGTCGGCTTAGAAGGATGTTTTGTGGTAGTGTTGATGTTAAGTGAAAGCTTGTTTATTTCTATCAAAGGACAATAACCAAGACCATGAGTTTTTTCTTGCATGTTAGGCTCAATGGGGACACAGATACCTTGTTCTCTAGCACCACATCCTTTTCCACCATACCCAAGTTGTTTCATAAGTTCATAACATTTTCCATAAAGCTTCTTCATCTCTTTTGGATTCAGTGGTTTTTTGCGGTTGAGTTCGTCAAAGTTTGTCATGTAATTTGTTTTCTTGTGTTCTAAATTTTTTGAGGTAGATGCTTTCGAAGGGTCTTCCGAGTTTTGTGTTGACATTTTTTTTTTGTGTCCCTTATTTGAATATTTGTTTATGATCTTGTACTCACCCATGAATGTTGGTTCAAATTGTAAGGAACCCCAATCATCTTCTAATAGCTTCTTGACTTCCTCAATATGTTTTTATTTGTCTTTTTATTGCATAGGTTCCACTTGTGTAGTTGGTGTTAATGTTGCCAAAGGATTTTCCTTATTTTTCTCAATGTTCAAACAACTATTTGGGTTAGGGTCAGCTTCGAGTGTGTACACTTTTTTATTGTAGATATACTTCATCTTACGATGAAGAGTAAAAGGAACCCCATTCATTGCACGAATCCATGGTTTTCCTATTAGGAGATTATATGAGAGATCATGAGGCATAACATGGATCGGTGTTTCTAATGTGGCCATTCCAAATATAATAGGTAAAGTGATCACACCGAGTGGTTGTTTTCCTACATTGTCAAATCCCTTAATAGATAAAGAACCAGGTTGAATGTTTGATTTATCCACACCAATCATATCCAAAATGGTTACACTACACACATTAAGGGCTAAGCCATTGTTAATGAGGGTTCTCTTTATCCCTTTTATTTTGTATCGAGATGTTATTATGAAAGCTTCATTTTGTTTTTTCACTTCCAAAGGGGGGAGTTCACTTTGGTGGAAAATAATTTTAGTGTTTATTCCTTGAATCATGGCTGCTATTTCATTCAGTTGCATATTAGAAGGGATAGGAACTTGTTCCAATGCTCCTTGAAGCATACTATGATATTTAGGTGAATTCTAAATTAGGTCCCATAGGGATATCTTTGCAGGAGTGTTTTTAATTTGTTCAATAGGATTGCACTCCTTTCCACTTTGAGGAGATAAATGAGGAGGACCTGGTAAGATGGGGTTAGGTAGGATAGGATTAGGCAATGGGAGGGATGTTGAAGGTGTTTCTTTTGGTTGTGGGTTGTTCCTAGTGTTATATGTATGAGCAATGGTATTATGATTTGACTATTGTGATACATTATTCTTATGTGGGTAAAGGATGAGTTCAAGTTTGTTTTGAGTTTTGAGTTTGTGTGAAGGGGAGTAAAGGATGAGTTGAGGTTGAATAATATTAACATCCCTTAGTGAATGAGATTCCAATGCTACTTCATCATCTTCGTCTAAGGATGCAATATCATTATTGTCAATTTTTTCCTCTTCTTGCATCACGATATCTTCCCTAGGAGGAGATTTTTTAGGGGAACTACAAACCAAATTCTCTTGACATTCAAGGATTGGTTCTTCCAAAATAACTTCGTTGCAAGTAAGGGAGTTATCAATGGCTAGATTTTCTTGCTTGGCATTGATGGTGTTTCTTTGTTCAATAATGTTTTCCTCATGATTCTCATTGATGGGATCTTGTAACACCATAATATCTTCTTTACCAATAGGAGAGATATTAGGAGAGGGGGAAATTTTATTGTTGTCCATAATGTCATCCTTTTCTCTAAGGTCTCAGTCTCTTGTGCCATAATCTCTACCCTAGTAGGAGAGATTTTAGGAAAGTGAAAAACAAGAGGTTCATCACATGTCAAGGTTAGATGTTGTAAAGCAGCTTCATCACAATTAGGGGAGGCATCAAGAGAAGGACCACTATTATTTTCATGCTTACCAAATAGATCTTCCCATATGGTAGGAGCATTAGGAAAGGGAGAAATGAGATTGTCATGACTTTCAAGTATATCTTCTAACACAAAACTATCATCTTCATTAATATGAAGGATATTAGGAGAAGAGTCAATGTGATTATCATGGTTGTCTACAATTACACCCTTATTCCTTATAATGTATTCCCAAGTGGGAGAAGTAGAATTTTCAAAGCTCTCAGTTATTAGATCTCCTAACACCAATATGTCTTCCTCACAAATGTCATTTTCATGGTCACTCATGATTATAGCATTGTCACAAGTACACGAAATGTTGGGAGAGGAATATAAATTAAGGTGGTGGAAATGATTTAATCTTCTATTATTAAGTAAGGTGGTGGCAATGATTTCATCTTCTATTATTATACTATCTTCCCAAGGGGAATGAGGAGAAAAGAAAACAAGATCTTCATGATTCTTAGTTCGATTGCATCTTCTTTCACCAAGATACCTTCGTCACTAAAAGGAGAGGTATCAAGGGAAGAAACATTATGATCATCATGGTTATCTATGTTTGTATTCTCTTCTATCACATCATCCTCACAAATGGGATAGAGAAAAGTAGGTGTGAGTTTAAGGAAAGCATGAACATGTCCACTTTTTTGCCTTAAAAGACTCTCATAACTAGGGAATGCATTGAATGAATGACTAACATGTTTATTGAGTAACATTTTCTTTGCAAACTTGGAAAAGACCAAAGCTAACATTTTTGAACAATAATTTATGCAAACACAAAATGAAATGTAAATACTTAACATGAAATGTAACTTTTAGTTTTCAAACAAGGTAATTTATTGGTTACATTATGTATTGATCTAAAAATGAAATGTTGCAAGTGCAAATTTGGAATGAAGAAATGCATGAAATGGACTAATTTAAGCTAGTTTAAGTGAAATTCATGTAATGGAAAGTAAACCAAATGAAACAACTAACCAATGGCAGCAAACAGAAGCTTAAAAACAAGTTTTTTTAGTGTTGTAAATGATAGTTTCAGCGGTGTACTGGGACTGATTTACCGAAGGTGGTGAATGAGTCCCAATAGGGATTTTTTTCAAAATTGTCAAGAATTTTTAATGGATTTTGATGCTTTTATATTGTATGATATGCATCCTAAGTGAAAATGCAATTTTGAGATGATTTGCAATGATTTGAGATGCAAAATGCAACCTATATTCACTTTCACTAATGGAAAAATTTGAAACCCTAGAATGCAAATTAACTAATGCCAAATGCAATGCAATGTTAATGAAAGCTAAATCTAGGATGATGATGGAATCAAAATTACAAAGTAAGGTATTCAATAATGCGGGTTCACCAAAATAAATAAGAAAATTTTGAGTTCTCACTTTCGCTTATAGGGTTTTGCAACCTAAAAGGAAAGGGGACAAAATTCCACTATTCACTCAAGAACAAACCCTTGAGATTTCAATGCAAAGGAGATTGAAATCTATCAAAGGGAAGGTTATATGGGTTGAATGATGTATAATGAGGAGTTCACCACCAAGTGTGAACTTGGAAAATATAAAATGTTTGAAAACACAACTTGTGATATGCAAACTAATGTTAATGACCTAAGAATGCAAGTAAAATGTAACAGAAAGTTGTGAAACTAGAAAGTGTGCACCTGGAAACTTATTGGAGATGGAATAGAGCTTTGAAATCCTAAAAATGCTACTCTTTAGGCCTGGTGGGACTCATTCTCCATTTTGGGCAAATTAGTCTTAGTTCTGGAAAATTGTATCAGAGCAAGTTTCGACCAAATGGGTATCTAAATTTGCAAAGATCTTTAAAATATATATATATATTGGTACTCATTTTCCACTCTTGGTGAATGAGTCCAATTTGGATTTTCTAGAAATTCAAAGTCTGGATTTTCTCTTCTCAGTTTGCTCAATCTATACCTCTAGGTGTTTAGATTTGAAACCCTAATTTTTGGGACTGTAAGTGACTTTTTGTGAATATTTTGACATCACAAGTAGAGAGATAACTCCAAAAAGTTTGAAACCTATTCTTAAATCATCTCCAAGCCTTCAAAGCATATAGATCTGCAATCACACAAAGAGAGAAAGAAAATGTTGATTGTTAGGGAATAGCGGTTTGCCTTGGTCAAACCCCTTTTAGGTAATTAAACCAAAATGATGAAATAAGATAATGAAGCATGAACATGAAGTAATGTAAATATAAACTTTCCATGATGATGGATCTTGAATTGATGCAACAATGGACGAAGAATCTTGCTCTTGAATGCCTTAGAATTGATCTTGAAAGCTATTTTGATGACCTTGTGAAGACTTGAAATGCCTAACTATTGCTTGCTTAACTTGAAAACTTGAATACCTTATGTTTCTTGGATGAAATGAGGATTTGGAAGCTTTTTTATATAGGAAAGGCACTCAAATGGCCGTTATTTTGATCCCCAAGGCCGACATTCATCAAAATTCAAGTTAGAATTGCACTTTTCCCACTCAATTTTGAAAAAGTCCCCAAAAGGGGCTCATTTGACACAATTGGTGAATGGGTCCCACCTAAGGGGACTCATTTTCCCAAGGTGGCGAATGAATCTCACCTTGAGGTTTTTGAGGTGGGTCTTCAAGATTTTGGGGTTTTAGAGTGTTTTTTATCGGGATATTAGTCAAACCATGCCTCGGGATGCAAAAATAAGGAGCCTATGGGCCTATTAATGATGATATAAAGGGTGATTAGGGATAGGGACACAAATTTCAATGTGAAAGTGTGGTTAAATACACTCTACAACATTAAAATGAGGTCTACTTAGCCTAGAAAGGCACAAGATCCAATGTGAATGTGTAAAACACATTACAACACTAGAGTAAAGCCAAGCCTTCTAGATTAATGTGAAAATAAAATTAAATATATTACAACATTAAATTAAGGGAAAGATAGATGCATTTAACTTTGAAAAGGACCCAAGACCTAATGTAGATGTGAAAAACACCTCACAACACTAGATCAAGGCAGTATTTTAATTATTCCTGAATCAAGTAACGTGCACTTTTTTTGACACTACAGCTGTTAGAATTCTTCAAAGGAACTTGGATCTAGTACCAATTGAAGGGCACACAATCTAGTGAGAGGGGGGTGAATAAGTAGATCTAATCAATTCAAAATTCTTAACTTTTTCTACAGTTACAGAGTATATGATTCTTTACAATTAACCCCACATAAGAAAATAAAACATAAAAGCATAAATCACACAAGAGGACACCAAATATATGTGGAAAACCCAAGATTGGGAAAACCACGGTGAGAATAGTTGCTTGGATCTACTATCCAAAACCAACATCACAATGTAGAAATGTACAAGTGAATTTTACATACTAAAGTAGGCACCAACCTACTAGAGGCAACAATCCCCTATTGTACTTGGAGGCACCAACCTACTAGAGACACTAATACCTACTTGAAACAATACAACAAGTAGAACACCGGTCCTACCACAACACAATGATAAAGCTTTTAGATCTTTAATGTAACTTAACATGTGCCAGAGTTATAGCTGACGCTCTTCCTCACTACATATGATCTTTTGATACTAGCACACACACTTGAATATGAATCTTCCTTTTATCTACACCACCTTCTCTTCAATTTGCACTAGTGACCAACTCTTCTTCACACAAGTGTAATTTTAATCCATGCAGTCACACAAAAAATACACACAATGTATATAAAGATTTGAAATATATACATGACATTACATTAACACTCTTCAATACTAACCAGGGATCTGTAAATAGCCAAGATGATATAAGGTGGACCTAAATTCAATTTACATGAAATGTATAATAGGTCAATCCAAAACAAAAAATTTATTGCCACAAAAAGAATATGATATTGTGTGCTACCACATGAACCCTAACTAGGTCCTATCTTAACACCACACACTACTAGCCATTACTGCACACGCCTTGAATTGCAACTAGTTGATAGATAGACATCGAGAACATTGTCACTTCAAAAAATTTGCATGTTGAACATATCCTTTGAAAACTTAGGAATATATAGAACTAGTGTACAAACATACTCTGCTCTAAAACTACAAAGAAAAACTACATTTGTGATAGAAATGGTGACCATAATTGTATTTCTAGAGAAATCTCTCTACCTTGAGAACTAAACTAAAACATACTGATACAAACTTCTGGACCACCACAGTCATAGATAGTAGATGCGAGCATGATATTGCAAGCATACAATAGTCACACAAACACTCCTCAACAACTAATAATATATATTTCCTTATTTTGCATCCTGATAGTAAAATAACCAACACAAAACAAACTCAACTTTTGACATTAATGATATTACTAACAACCTTTGGCATCAATGAAAACCTATGTTCAACAATACCTATCAGTGTTTTCTTTTATCTAATCAAATTATTTCATGGACCATGTCTATAAAATCTATCATGTCTATATTTTTCTTTTTTTCCTAACATATTTATGGTGAGACTATAGTCAGCTTTGCAGGATGGAAGACCCATACATCCTCTTCGTGTCCTGGCTTAGCTTATATACATTGTATATACCAGATTGAAGACCTGCACCCTCTTCATCCTAGGTATATTCTCTTCAACCTATTTCTACTTTAGCTCACACATTTTTAGAATGCATATGCTTGCTAAAGTAGGGGGAAAATGTAGTGTCATAAAGTTACACCACCGAACAATTTCACACTACATACTATCTCATTAGCCTAATAAAGGTGATAATAAAAAATACCTTTTTTCTAGCCTTAAAATTCATCCTTAAGCCTTTTATTTTTGGTCTCTAAGTATTTTTTTCCGGGGACACTTCCACGATGCACAGACATCTACACTTTGCACAAACATCTTGACAAGATTCCTAGGTTTGTGGCCATTGAGACGTTACACTTTTTCCTACCCATGAAGTGTAACACCTCTATGGTCACAGATGCACCCAAAGATGGCCCTCCTCCATGCATTTCTTCATTCAAACTCATTCTTTCACCATTCCATTTTCACTCTATCATTCATTCTTGCAATTCTACCACTCAATCTTTCATTCTCTCATTTTCTCCTTCTTGGATTCTCATTCTCTCAAGCTCTTCTACACCATTTTTCTTAAGATTCTTGCATGTCCTTGGTTTCTAGATCATCATGTTAGATCTCTCAAGTGTTTTACTCTCTTTTAGCTCTAGAGGCTTGTTGAAGGGAGGGTAAACACTTTCTTTTACTTGCATTATCATTCTTTTAGTAGCATATTTTCATTCTAACGTGTCTACTTTCTTTATCTTTCTTATCTACGTTGTCTATTGTCTAATTCTTTCTCTACTTGTATTATTGGTTTTTTGTGGGGATGGAAACACCAAAATGGGGATTTGACTAAGGTAAACCCCAAAATAGCCCCACCCATTTTCATTATCTTCGTGTGTGCAGGTTTTTCGTGTGGATCATTGTGATAGGTTGCATAGTGTTGGACCTTTTGTGAGTCTCTCTTTTATTTCTTATCGTTTCATTTCATTTAGTTTAGATTCTTGTATGTTTAGTATTCTTCTTCTTCTCATTTTAGTTGTTTTAGTGCATTCTATAACTAGTTTAGAAAATAGTTAGATTTCAGTTTCCAAACAAATAGTAGGCTTTGTGTGTTTTTGTTTACAAGTTCTGCTTTCAAACCATACAAGACCACAATGCATCACGGGGACGTCCACACACCGTGCTATCATCCTTTGGTTGAGAGCTAGTAAACTTGTCCCATAAACCTCTGTAGTCTTCTCTTTTGGTCCCCGAAATCCTTTTTACAAAACCTATCATAAAACATAAAATATTGTAGAAAACTCTCCTTAGCCGTCTCTTGTCACCTAAGCTTAGCCTTTGAGGTAGTTTAGGACCATTCACTCCTTGTAGACTCTTCTCTATCCTAGAGACTCAGGAGTAGCTTGAATCTCCATGTAAACTCTTCTCTATCCTAGAGACTTGCAAGTAGCAAATCTAGTTTTTGATAAAATACTAAAAAATGAAGTTACATGAGACTTCAATCTTTATATAATAATTTTTTTTCTTTCAAAATTTTTGTGTCTATTTATAACTTGAAACTTTAGTGCATGGATATGTTTTTTCCAATTTTGATAAATATATTTTTTTTTAATAAATATTAAAATGTGTGTATTAAAGCACAATTGTTTCTATTTGGCATCAACTTTCATATTAAATATTCATCTAAAATAGAAAAAAATAATACCATCTTGATATAGATTCTTTTATCTAGTGCATCATATTTTTTCAAAAAATTTAATAAGTTTTAGTATTTTTTCTTGACATGGTAAACAACTTAATATTTTATGATGATAACCTACTTTTAATAAAAATATAAATAATAATTAAAATATTGAAATATATTTTTTGAAAAATACACTTATATGGATCTACAAAAGGATAGTTTATATTTAAAAAATGTTATTTACATGAGGAGTTGTTGAAACATCATTTTTTTTTAAATAGTTTTATTTTTTGGTAAATTGGTCTCAAAGTGGTGCTACATATGCATTTAGCCAACAATTTTAGATGGAAAAGTTGTGGAAATATCTAACTTAGCTAGAATGAATCTTACCAGATCATATGTTTGACAAAAAATGATTTTTAGGTAGAAATACTTAAATTCACTTTTGCTAATAAGTTGGACGAAAGTGTGACACAACTTTGTACTTTTACCCCGCTATTGTGTTGAAAAATGGCCTTGAATCACCCTACAAGTGGCAACAAATAAACCAATGGTTGGAGAAATCACTATTGGATTAATGATCTTCCTCTGAATTTTAGAGATACAACTCCTTCATATGATGAAATTTAGATTATAAAGGTTATTCTTTTAATAAAAAAGAAGGAAAGGAAAATAAATTAAAACAAAGAGAAGAATAATAATTAAAAATAAAGAGGACGAACACACAAATTCATCCCTCAAAGGCACAAAGTGCACATATAAGATGAATGAAATAACTAAAATTAATCATATGACAAATATCAAAGAAACAACTACAAATTTACAAACAAAAGAATCCACAACACAAAGAAAACATGTCTGATTCACAAACTAGTTATATTATTCTCCATTTATTTCTTTAATTGAAAATCTCACTAAATCTTTCTTGTATACAGAATAAGAAACTCAATCTTCTCTTTTAGAAATCCCAACTCCATTACCAAAAAGAATTGAACCCTTTCTTCTTTAGAATTTTTACAATAAATAAAAATGGGGTCTTTTTAGCTTTGCTAATTGAATCTTTTTAAATTTTGGGATTATATAAGGTTTTATAAAATAAATATAAAGCAACTCCATATCACCCACATATGCAAAGAAAATGGGAAAGTGTGATAGATGAGTTTTGAGATTATACTTAGCCCCAATTCTGTCACAATAGTATATATCATATACTTCAAATTTGTATCCTCAAAATATTTATTCTCCTCTAGAAGATGTGCATAATTTATAGTAATTTGTGGTGTGGCAATATTTAAATCAAGTATCTTTCCCTATACTACATGTGTTGAAACCATCTAGTGCATAACTTGATAATATAAAAACACTTGTAGGTACAATAGTCTTTGAAATTACATTTCTTTAAGGAATTTTGTCAAATAGTTCATGTGCCTTGTCTTTGCTTCCAAATTTTACACACATTATCACTTGATCATTTCAACTATAATACCTATAAATTGTAATAGATTTTGACATTATATCTTACATAGATATATCATTCCATTATTCTTTGGTGAAGGCCTACATGTTGTTCATAGCTCCCTTGTTGGCACTTAAAAAAATAATTTTGGTGAGATAATGAAATCAAATTCATATCTACAAACTTATTTGCTTCAAAGTTTTATAGATTTCTCAACACATCTGATTTGTGCATTCTCTATCAAACATCATTGAATGAGACCAAACTTATATAAGGTATTCGACCAAACAATTCTAGTGACCTTAGCGTGTCATGAGACCACATTTGATTGATACATTTTTCAATTAAATGTTTTTTGCACCTCATCTAAGCTCCCAATTTTTGCAGACATATCTACTCTGGCACTTGCATATTTACATTCATTATTGGTAGGAGATAGGGGCTTTGAAACTTCATTCAAGACCCAAAATATATTTCAAAACCAATATAAAATGTCGATAACCTTTGATTTCCCCTTTCACCCTCCCTTTAATGTGAAGTGAATAGTGAATTGTCCCTTTAAGAGATTTGTATAATCATTCTGGGTGTAAGAAAAGATTTTAAAACCTTCCAAAATCTCCAATGCCTTAACTTTTCAACTTTCTTTGTCAATATTTTGAGTGGTTCTCATAATCATGTTAGGTTCTGACAAGGTTATGAGAACCTTGTCGAATTCTAAGGGAGGTTTTCTAACTTTGTAAAACTCCTAACACTGATTTATTTTTTGAAAGTCAAATGTGATTTTTTTGGAGGTTTTGCAACATTCAAAACACGAATTCATGGTTCTAGAAAAAAAATTAAAAAATTTATAACTCTCAATTGAAAATTCAATTATTCACAAAAATTGACTTGGATGATGTGTAACAATCTTGAAGAATGGTCCCCGTCATTTAATTCTATTTTGGATATCCAAAACTTATATTTTATCCCATCTCAAATGGCTTTTTATGTTTAATTGTTTTATTATTTGAAAAGGTCAAAATGAGTGTAACAATAGTAAATTTGTGTGACAACATAGGTAAATAAATGTTTTCAACTAGGAAAAGAATTTGAATCTAGATAATTATTCTTGCACAATTGGATTATCATGATGGGGTTTAGCATGATAGCTTTTGGTAGTTTTTGCACAAAGTTTAAAATTGAGCTAACTCAAAACGTAGGTAATAATTGTGCAAATGATTAGCTAGATTAAATTATTAAGTTTAATCAACTAATGATTTGAGTAGAAATAATTTAAATAAATGGATTGGATATTTATTTGATTTTTTGAAATAGGAATGATGGGGATAATGAATTGAAATAAATATTAAATTCAAATTTTATTTATTTAAGGATAAACATTAGAGAATGATTAATTAATTAAATAAATAGACCTAATTTATTTAATTAATGCTCAAGGAAGAGTTGGAACAATTAATTAAATAAGTATATAATTTAATTAATTAATTTAGATGGTGGTGATGAAAAGGGAATTGATAATAACATAAATGCTAAGAGAAAATTTTAGGTGTCTACAATGTAGTTTGATACAAATTTTGGGGATTATTAAAAGCATTAGGTAATTGGTCAAACATATTTGAATTTTAAATGTAATCATCATTTTGAATATAATAAAAATATATTGATATTTGATATTTTTATTTATCAATACAATATGTTTATGTTTAAAATACTATATATATGTATGATTGTCCCTTTGTCATCCCTAAATATGGTTCCTTGTTCCCCCATCCACTTATTCCCCTATTTTAAAACATGGAACTATGGCTTGGACTAAACTACAAGCATGGTCTAGTTTCTAAGGAGTCCTTCATCATAACTTAAAAAATGTGAATCTAAATTGAGCTTCCTATTTGAACCCACCAATTATAACATGCACTAAATTTATGATATACATCACGATAACAAATAATCAACCAAAAAATTTAAACCCTTAAAAAGATCAATCTATGATATAAATTTAATGTCTCACCTCTTAAGTAATTGAAATCTAATTATATGTATTGATTCATTCATCTTGATATAATTCTCAATTAATTGTAGCTAGTGTGTTTTTTTTCTTCGTATTTATCCTTCACAAGTCACCTTTTTTTAATATTTTGATCTAAATTTGTAAGCAACATAATACATCCTACAATTATCCTTGGGGTATATTTGCATTCCTTTGTTTACTCATGCCATTTTATCTCTTATAACTCACCTCAATTTAAATTCAGCTAAACTCATGCTTCCTATTTCAAACTACCAATTATAACATGCACTAAATTTATCATGTAACAATAACAAATAATCAACTAAAATAAATTAAACCCTTCTAAAAGTTTTCAATTTATGATATACATTTAATATCTCACCTCTTAAGTAATTGAAAAATAATCATATTTATTAATTTATTCATCTTAATATAATTCTCAATTAATTGTATCTCGCGTGTTATATTTCTCCACATTTATCCTTCACCACCTTTTTTTTAATATTTTTATCTAAATTTGTAAACAACATATTACATCCTACAATTATCCTTCACCATCTTTTCATTCATTTTTTTACTCACGCCATTCTATCTCTTATTTCTCCAAAATTTTCCTTCACCGCCTATTTTTAATATTTTGATTTAAAGTTGTAAACAACATATATTACATCCTAAATTAACCTTCATCATATTTTCACCTTTTTTAACTCATTCCATTCTGTCTTTTATAACTCACCTTAATTTAAATTCAACTAAACTCAAACTATATTGGTTGTGATATATCCCAAGATAACTACAAAATTATTATCTTCACATAAAATTGAATTTTTTTAATACCTGTGTGTGTGTGTGAGAGAGAGAGAGAGAGAGAGAAAGAGACAAACAGACAAATAGATAGAAAGAGAGAGGGGCCATTGAATATCCCCTAGTAAACAAAGATAGTCACACATAACAACGGTTCATTGAACCAAATATAGCATAATAAATTCTAGGTAATGAGTTCATTGGTAATATTGTTTTGAGTGTTTTTGTTTCTATCTTATTTTGAATTTGTTTGTGACTCTTATGTAAGGTTTGCTTTGGTTTGATTAGGAAATTTCAATTTGCATATGTTTTCAATTTGATTTTTAAATTAATATTATGCACAAACCATGAATTCAAATTCTATTGTATATATAATTTAAAATGTTTGTTTAAACTAAAAAAAAAAATTGAAATACAACACAGTCCCTCACCAACAAGTCTCTTGTTACACCCAAAAGGTGGATTTCTCAAGATGAATTGGTGTTTGAGTGAGGATGTAAGGTGCTCAAATTAAACAATACATTCCATGAATTCTTGAAAATAGCTTATATGATGATCTATTTATATACTTAAAAGGAAGGTTGATCATAGGGATAGGATTCAATTAGAAGATCAATGGAGGAGATAGTTAGAGAAGATTAGAGTCATGATAAACCTTAAAGTGACACTTTGTAATTGGTGCACAAGAGGAATACCATGATCCAAAGGATTTGGATGGTGTATTTTTTAATGAAATATGGAGGATGAGGATCAAAAAGTCATTTTTAAAAAAAAAATTGTGAATAGCTAAGATTTTATACATTGAATGGATGGACAAGATCTAATGGAATTTCTTTATGGAGACTTGCAAAGTAGTAGGACATATACATTTCTAAGTTATTTTATGGAATTATGTGGAATCTTGAACAATGAGAAAAAAAGTAGATTGATTAATCATAATTTGGATTGTAAATTAAATAATTATTTTTAATCAAGTGATGATTTAAGTGGAAAAAATAAATAAATAGGTTTAATTTATTTATTTATTCGAAATGGTAATGATGGGGATGATGAACTTAAATAAATGTATGTTGAATTTATTTATTTAAGAACAAACTTTAGAAAATGATTAATTAAATAAATAGCCTTAATTTATTTAATTAATGTCAGAGGAATAGTCAAATTAATTAATCAAATGCATATAATTGATTTAATTGATTTAGATGGTGGTGATGTAAAGGGAATTGATAATAACATAAATATTGAAAGACAATTTTAGGTGTCTATAGAGATGTTTGATGCAAACATTGAGGATTATTTGGTGCATTAAACAATTGGTCAATCACATATGGATTTTGAATATAATATGAATACATTGATATTGGACATTTGCATTGATCAATACATTATGTTTAGTGTTTCAAAGTTTCATTTATTATCAGTTTACAATTCTTTATAGCTATTTTACAAATCTTTAAACCCTTATAACATCTTTCAATTTATAAGTTACATTTAATGTCTCACCTCTTAAATAATTGAAGTCTAAGTATATATTTATTATTTCATTCATCTTAAGATAATCCTTAATTAATTGTAGCATGCGTGTTTTATTTGTGTGCATTTATCCTTCACCACCTTTTTTTAATATTTTGACCTAAAGCTATAAACAAGAGATTATATCCTACACATCTTTACATTCATTGTTTTACTCACACCCTTTTATCCCTCACAACTTGCCTCAAATTGATTTCAACTAAACTCAAGTTTGATTTCAATTAAACTCAAATTAGTATATATATATATATATATATATATATATATATATATATATATATATATATATATATATAAACACTGAGAGATATCCTCCTCGAGGTGTCTATTGTACTTTTATGTGACTAATATATAAAAATAGACACCTCTAGAAGGATATCTCTCAGCATTTTTATATATATTATTTATAAATATATATATATATATATGCTAATAGCATTCGTAGTGTGACATGGTAGACAAAATTATTAGGGTTAGGGTTAGGGTTAGGGCTAGCGTAAGGGTTAGGATTAGGGTTACAATTCGGGTTAGTGTTATCATTATGAATAGGGTTATGGTTATGGTTAGGAATAGGATTAGGGTCATGGTTAGAATTAAAATTGGGATCAGGGTTAGGTTAGTAAGATTAGGGTTAGGGTCATGATTATGGTTAGAGTTAGAATTAGAATTTGGGTTGGGGTTATCATCACAATTAGGGTTGGGGTTAGGATTACACATAAAATTAGGATTCAAAGGGTATCCTTAACGTTATAATTAGGGTTAGAGATAGAAATACGATTAAGGTTGGGGTTAACAATAGTATTGGGATTAGGGTTAGGGTAAGTGGTATTTTTACGGTTAGCATTAGGGTTAGGGTTAAGGATTAATTTTATATATATTATTGTGATTAGAACTATGGTTAAGGATTAATTTTATATATTATTAGGGATTAATTGGTGCATTAGGTAATTGGTCAATCACATGTGGATTTTGAATATAATATAAATATATTGATATTGGACATTTACGATCAATGAATTATGTTTAGTGTTTCAAAGTTTCATTTATTATTATTTTACAATTCTTTATAGCTAATTTACAAGTCTTTAAACCCTTTTAACATCTTTCAATTTATAATTTACATTTAATGTCTCATCTCTTAACTAATTGAAGTCTACGTATATTTATTATTTCATTCATCTTAATATAATCCTCAATTAATTGTTTTATTTCTGTGCATTTATCATTCACCATCTTTTCTTAATATTATGACCTAAAGCTATAAACAACAGATTACATCCTCTTGGACAACATTAAAATCTGTCATTCATTCATTCATACATATCTTTACATTCATTGTTTTATTCACGCCATTCTATCCCTCACAACTTCCTCAATTTAAATTCAACTAAACTCAAAATATACTGGTAGTGATATATCCCAAGATAACTGCAAAATTATTATCTTCAAATAAAACTGAAATTTTGAATACCCATGTCTGTTCAAGAGAGAGATCGGGCATTAAACATCCCCTGGTAAAGGAAGATAGTCAAATCCCGGCCGATGTGAGGAGCCAAATATAGCATGATGAATTCTAGGTAATAAACAGGAAATCATAGTCCACCTCATTTATTGCCATGTCTGCTCAACCCACATAAATTTCCAAGCGTGAAAGATGCACGTTGAATCCAGACAGCTTGGAACGAATTCCGTTTTCTGACAGAAAAACTTGGGCAATACCTAGCGATGAGAGATTTTAAGTTTGTGGGTAATGAAAATTGAATACCTAGAATGCAGTACATGTTTCTATCACTCCCTTCATTGAAGGAAATGGAGGAGATATAAATGCAATCCTCTAACTACTCCCCCCCTCCCAGTAACACTATAATCATCAACAATAAATTGGCCCACGATCTTCTGCAACGTTTACATTTATTGTTAATAGAAACGCGAGAATCTAGTTTGGCCATTAAATTCTCACAGTGTTCATTTAATGAGGAATGCTTTATACTAATTCATATACGTTATCTGTTGCTACAAAGTTGCCGTAGACGGATTTTTAATGCAGCTCCTTAAATAGGTATCTACTTTATCTGCAATCACGGTCACACACCATATTGCCCCAGAGTTTTACGTTGTCTTCTTTTAATGTACTCTCACTGACTTCCATGACTGCATCAATCATAGCATTTGGCAGTACAGTCGTGGCTCGGCTCATGCAATTATGGTTTTCAATTTTATAATTTGTGGGTTGATTGGAGAATTAATAAGAATAATTAAATAATGAAAACTTTGGGGACAAGTTTTCACGAACTTCGCGGCCATACCATGGGTTTGGTATGCATGTTTTTAGACTAAAATTTGGAGTTAAATCTGCACTTCTATTTATAATTGGGACGAGGACTAAGATTCTAACTAAGAAGCAATTGTATATACATTTTTTTAAAGGAAAATGATTGAAGTGACTACGAGCCAGCCATTTCCAATCTTTACAGAAGTAACAATCCCTTAGAGTACATAATTTCATAGTTAGATCAAAAGGCAAAAGTGATTTAATATAAATCAGGAATGCTCATATTTATTATTCAACCCATGCTGATCTTTGATATTAGTCCATGATGCCCAATAAAGTATATCACTTAGAGTACATAATTTCATAGTCAGATCAAAAGGCAAAAGTTATTTAATAAAACTCAAAAATGCTCATATTTATTATTCAACCCATGCTGATCTTTGATATTAGTCCATGATGCCCAATAAAGTATATCACTTCACTGTTTCCATCTAATTATTTTACTATTCAGTATAAATAAATAAATAATTGTAGACACCTAAAATGTGACTTTACCCATCCACACCTCATTTTACCCTATCCTAACCCATTAATAAATTAAATAATATTTATTTATTTATTTAATTTTCGCATTTCCTTTATCCACCACTTTTAATTAAATAAATCCACATCTATTTAATTAAATCTAACCTAAATACCCTTATTTCTCTAAATCCCCTAACCTTTCTTAAGTTAGTTAATCCTTGATTAATTAATTTTTTCCCCATCCTAAACGTCATTATTTCATTCTCCAACATTTAACTCCACCTAAGTTAATAAACCCTTGGTTTATTAACTCAACTCATCCTCATTAAATCAATTAATCTTCATCCTAATCCTCATTATCATTATTTCCTAATTTTAAATTTATACATCTCACCTACCCCCACCATCTCTTACACAAGCCACCATATCTCTTACACAAATTTAATGTCTCTCTTCCCAATGTGTGCTCACACATGTGTGAGCGCACCTCACCTCTTACCTCCTTTCCATCTTGTGACACTTGTCACAATCCTAATACTTCACTCAATCTTGATCTAAACCCTACTTCTCAATCAATCCTACACATTCATCAACCATTCAATCTTGCCCCTTGATTTCTACCATCTCATTTCTATAAATGGGAAGCCTCCCTTCCAATTTTCAACACATCTCTTATGCTAAGGTTATGTTGCAATAACTATGAGCAATCATTTTCCAATCACTTGAGCAAATCTTCAAGACTTGGGTGCACTCTTGAGCTCAATCTATGGAGGGTTATTGAAGATATAACTTGTGTTTTGCATTTGAATTCATGTTATTTGTGTTATCTTACCTTTGATGCAATTTCATTCCCTCCACATTTTGGCATGCCCAATGGGACCCACATCACTTTTAATCTTTGTTTGAAGTTTTTGTGAAGTTTGAAGTGTGTAGGTTTCGGCTTCTATTAAATCATGCTTTCATTTCAACTCATCATGCCTATGTGTCAACTATTGGCACCTCTGATCCGTTTTGTTGTGCCCTTGCTCCAAATCTCGACGCCTATGTGTCAACTTTCGGTGCCTTCGTTTGCAATACTCGCGCCCACAGTTACTGTCATTGATTTTATCATTTTGCTAACACTTTGATATTGCAAGGGGTTGTTTGAGCATTTTTTTGTGCTTATATTTTGCTTTTATATAGCTTTATATCCCGCTTTTATAGCTATTAGTGCTAATAACATTATCTTTTTCTTTCTCTCTGTTCTACAACTACAAATTTCACTAAGCTATAAGATAAAAATGTACCCACAACTTAAAAAAATATAAAATCTACTTAGGTTAAGAAAGATCACTAGTTTTCACCACTCACATCTCAATTTGGGTATTAAAATTAATCCTAAAGGTTCACAAATTCACATTTGAGTTCAAATTTTGCATTTTTGGTCTTTATGTTCGGGTCCCAGTTTTTTTGTGCATGTGTAGAAAATTGTGGCATTTTCATGCCAACTTGTAGTGCATTTGTTCTAAAAATCGACGCCTATGTAGAGACCTATTGCACCTGTGTAGCAACTAGTTGCACCTGTGTAGCAACTAGTTGCACCTGTGTAGCGACTTGTCATGCCTCTGTCTCACATAGTGGCACCTTTACCACAATAAAAGTGTATCCCTGTCTGTAAAGTTGCACCTATGTTTCAGAGGGCATTTTTTAGGGGTTATTTCAACTATTTTCTTCATCTAATCTCTATTTTTGAGTTACTAATGCACATGTTGCAGGGTTTTAATGCTTTTTTAAGGAAAAAATCATCAAAATCTATCTTTTTGCTTATCCAAAAAAATTCCCTTCGCCCCTAAACCCCTTTCAGTGGGGGATCATGTTCGTCCCCCCATACCCCCCTATCGTTGGGCAAAGTGTTCCAACCCCCCATTGCAAAAAGGACTCCAAATTTTTATGGTTATTTTCATGCTAACATTCATTTTATGTGATCATTTTATCATCTAACCCCTTTGTAGTGTAGCTTGAAATCACTTGTCAAAGGAAAAATCATTAAACTACTAACATATTTCTTGCAAATTCTCATTCCAAGGCTTTCTTTTTTTTCCACTAATCTAGGCACATTTCGCTTCTTAAGGTTATTGAACTTTTGTTTGATGTGTCTTTAGGTGAGTGGTGCGTATGCTCTCCTCTCGCACCTAGTGTGATCTTGAGGATCAAAAACATCACTTACTCTTTTTCTTTGTATTAGGAAAGGAACCCAACATGTGTATACTCTCCCCTCACACTTTGTGTGATCTTGGGGATCAACAACACTTGGATCATTCCTTTTAGGGGGCTTCCTAGGGATTTCATCACCCTAGGGGATGACCCCAACTCCCATGTTCTGGTGGAGTATAAAGAGCGGGAGGTGAATCGAAAGACACCTCTCTTGGAAGTGGAATCTTGTCAATCTAGGCTAAGCCTCCAAGAACTTTATAACTTGGAAAAGTGAAGGTGGAGAGTGGGTTACCCTCTCCTCCCGGCTGTTTGGCATTATTCTCTTTCATCTATGGATTTGAGCCTCACGCACCCTTGAAGTATTTAGAGGACTCCCTAGCAGCCTTGTGTATCCTAGATAAGACCTTTCGGCCATAGACTAGTGTAGTGCAAGGGATGTGCATTGTGCCCTATAGATTCCCACCATATGACTCCCTTGAGTGAAATAGAAATCCTCGACTTTGCATAAGCTACGTGTATCTTTTCGAGGAGAGGGTGATTTAGGTTATCCTTCCATTCCAGGAGGCCCCTAGCTATCTGCTCTTCCAAAGACCCAAGTGTATACACCCTGTTGAGGTGTCCCTACCCTTGAGTCGAAGGAGATTCCAAGTTTGGAGAAATTCAAGTTTGTGGGACTACACTAGCCTATAAATGTTGCCCCTCAATATTATTTGGCATAAATTTCATAACACCAAGGTTGAGGTATCAGGTTGTGCACATGGTGATCTTTCAGTTATGTTCTTCTTGCATGAGTTTATATATCCATGATGTTGATCTATCTTGGCAACATCATCTGCATATGGCATATTTCATATATTAGTATGTTACACAGTTTGGTTTGGCATATGATCAGTTTTTTCAGTTTGGAATTATAAAATCTATCTACATATTAATATCCTAACATATTTTTATTTTTTTTAAAAGACTTCATGATAATAAACAATATTGGTCAAAGCAGAGATAAGTTCTATATTCTAAAGTTTGTTCAAAAGGCATTGCCACATTGTATTTTTATAAGGCAACGTATTGCTCTTCAAACAAGCTTTGGAATTGTTGTGAGGAAATCTTTCAAAAAGGTGGAAAATTGTATTCTCTCAAAGGAAAATGATAAAAGATGGCAATGATAAAGTTTTATAAATTCAAAGATTAAGAGAATCTTTGTATTGTCAGTAGTAATTACTTTTTGTTGAATGGGAATTATTTCCCATCATAATTCTTGCATATGAAACATCATTATGTTGGATTTGAAAACATCTTTGAAGACTTGGATGGGCATCGGTGGTTGATTCATTTCATTTGATAGGGTTTTGTTACCCTAATCATGACGGTGGTTGTAAGTAGAACTATGTTTCAAGCATCGGTTGTATGGGCAAGAAGTTGCAGTTCAGTGAAGAGTTTTGGGTGTTTTCTTCCGACCCAAGTGTATTCTTTTCCATCTTTTTGTTTAACTCTTCTTGGTGTTAATTAAAATCAATGGGCCTTAGATTTTTTTTGGTAATCATTGAGTAATCGAGTTTGTTGTTGATCTAGGCACTTTATTATCCTTGAGGTTACGACTGTTAATGATGTAAGTTTTTGAAATCTATTCACAGTCTTAATGTTGGGTTTTGAAGTTTATTTTAACCTCGCGAGCTTCCTGGAAGTTTTTGAAGGAATGTAGTAAACAAGTGTTTGTTTATCCCTTAAGCTCAATATGTATATAATTTGTTAAAACCCCGATTTGGGTCTGTTTTCAAGAATAAGGATTATATGACAGTTATATACTATTTTCTCTTAATTCTTTCTTGACAAGATTGTTTTCGATGGATTATAGTTGAGATTTATGTAAGAAGATGGTTTCTTATAACTGGCAAGGGCAGTTTCAGATTCGGTTTCTCATGGAAGTTATTGATACAATTTATTCAAAAGGTCTTGATTATCTCTTGGTTTGAACTACATTTGTTTTCTCTTATCGTGGATGTCTTGGAGCGAACTTGTTGTGTCATTGCATGTTTAATGCTACAAGTTTCATCATGACCAACAAAGGATATATTTTTTTTAAGATTGTGGAGGATATATAAATAAAATACCAAGTTTGTTGAAAAAGTGTGTGAGTGAGTGTGAGTATACAAGGAGGTATGTGTGAGTCTATGTGTGTGTGGAAGTGAGTTGAAGATAGAAAAGGTTGTTGAGTAGAGGTGTTGAAGATATATGTCAGTGTGAAAGGTGTTGATGTTTTGGTGGTGATTGATTAGTAGATTGTGTCAAGTATTTTGTATTGAGGTTGTAGCCTCTTTCTATAAGTGTTGTAATATGTAGGGAGTTGTATCTTCCTTTGGTTGAAGCCATAAAAATGGTGTTTCAGGGAGTTATAGCTTCCTTTGGGTTGTAGCCCATTAAACTTGTTATAAATCTTGTTTTTTATTTGTGAGGCTGGATTTGGAAAATAGTTCCAAGCAACTTGCTCATCATGGTTTTTCCCTTCTAGGGTTTTCCATATAAATTTGGTGTTATGGTTGTGTGCTTGTGATTTAGAATTGCATAGTTTGATATTTTATCTATTTAAGGAAGTAAAAAGGTTTGGTTGATAGAGTTGAATTGGATTAATTGTGGTATATACTGATTCACCCCCTCTCAATATATCAGTGTGTTCTAACAATTGGTATTAGAGTTGAGTTACTTGGTGCAACCTAACAGCTAAAGGTAGATCTTGGAATAAAACACATAGCTCAGAAAGATTCCTCTTCTAAAGCACCAATATTTGATGGAAGCACCTATACCTTTTAGAGTGTAAGGATGTCAACTTATCTCACCTCACTAGGATATGATTTTTGGAAAGCTACAAAGGATGAATATACTAAACTTTCTCATCCAAATATAAATGTTAATATGAAGAAGGCCCATGAAAAACATTTCCAAAGCAAAGAATGTTATCTTGAGTGGTTTAACAAATTCAGAGTTTGTCAAGGTAGTGTAGTGCACGATAACTAAGGAGATATGGGATAAACTCAAAAATCTATATGGAGGAAATGACAATGTAAAGCAAGTGAAATTAAAATCTTACAGAACAATGTTTGAGAATCTAAGGATGAAAGAAGAGGAAAACATTGCTATCTATTTACTTAGGGTGGATGAAGTAGTCAATGGAATCAAAGGACTAGGTGAAGAAATAACTTAGTGGTTGTAAAGAATGTCTTGAGAACTCTCCCTCACTATTTTGATTCAAATTTTTTGCTATTGAAGAAGCCAAATGTCTGACGAAACTTACCATATAAGTGTTGTTTGGTTCTCTCACTGCCTATGAGATGAGAAATGAAGTTCAAGGTACACACAAAAGAGAAGCTACTTTCAAATTTTTGAAGCAAGAAGGAACATATGGTTCACATAGTGAATCTAAGGGAGAAGAAGCAAACTTCATGAGGAAGCTAAAGAAGGGATTAGGATAGTATAAAGGTAAATTACCTTTCAAATGTTTTAAATATGGAAGATTTGGTCATTATGCTTCTAAATGTCATTTTGGAGAAAATGAAAATACAACAAATATTTCAAGAGGAACGCCCTTTCTAAAGAAGACTACAACTCCTCAAAAGAAGTAGATCACTACTCATCAGATGATGAAAGAGGAGAATCCATGTTCACGGCCATGGTGATTTCTGATTGTTTAGGGAAGACTGTAGATGAAGAAGAATGCAAAGTTGATTTTCAAGGTGAACTTATTTCTACTCTTGAAGACCTGGAATGTGCAAGGAATGAGAACAAAGAACAAAAATCCCTAATTGAAGCTAAGATAAATGAATGCAAAAAACTTGAGAAAGAAATTTGGTTACTCAAAAAGGAATTGGAAAAGAAAAGTCTATAAATATATTTAACCCTAAAGAAGCATATCTCATTCTAATCAGGCCTCAAGGAAGACATTTCCAAGCAATAAGATTCTTCAAAAAAGGTTTAATCATGAATTTTTTGGTTATTTTTTCATTTGTAATAAGTATGGTCATAAGGCTATGGATTGCAAATCTGAAATAAATAGAAGAAATTTTATAAGTACGATTTATCTTGCTTCACTAGTGGATGTCATGTGATATGTCAAATCTACCAAAATGTTGGACATATAGAAAAATATTGTAGAAGTGGATTAGCAAAATTTGAAAATAAGATGGCAGATGTTATTAAGCAAGTCAAGGTGAATGACACTTCAAAGAGAGGAAACAAACAATGAGGTTGAAAATTCAATGGTTGTCTGAATAACATTTCATGCTCAAGGGAAAAAAATATATGGGTAATTGACAGTGGTTGTTCAAGCCACATGATAGGTGAAAAAAGAAAATTCATTAATCTTGTTAAGTGGAATGGAAGATTAGTCAAGTTTGGAGACAATTCATCTGCAAAGATTTGTGGAAAAGGCACCATAATTATTGATGGAAAATCTAGGACAAAAGATGTTCTCTATGTAGAAGGTCTCAAGAATAATATTCTTAGTCTGTCAGATGTGCATCAAAGGATATAGTCTCATATTTCATGATCAAGGGTGTGAAATCAAAAGAGAAAATTATGGTAGATTGGTCGCAGAAGGATCTAGGACATAAAAAAAATTATATAATCTAAAGGGTGTTAATGGGATAAGTTGTCTTCTAAGGCTTACAAGTGAATGTTGGATATAGTACAAGAGGATGGGACACATCAACTTTGATAATATTGTGAAGATCAACTCTATACAAGTAATAAGAGATATGTCAAAGATTATCAAGCCTGCAAGAACTTTTCATAAAGAGTGTCAGATTGGGAAGCAAACAAGGATAAGATTCAAGACTAAGGCCATTGGAACTGATTCATATTGATTTGTGCAAACCTACCAAGACAAAGAGTATCTAAGGTGAAAGGTATTTTATGTTTCTCATTGATGATTTCTCTAGGATGACTTGGATTACATTCTTAAAAGAAAAAGATCAAAAGCCTTGAGTGGATTTAACATTTTCAAGTCAATGGTTGAAAATTAAATGAATGCTAGAATCAAATGTTTAAGGTCTGATAGAGGTGGTGAGTTCAAATCAAATTAATTTGAGTAATCTTATGAATAAAATGGAATAAAGAGGCGTCTATTTTCTGCTAGAACTCCTCAGCAAAATGGAGTAGTGGAAAGGAAGAATAGAATTGTTTAGGAAAAAGAACAATGTTGAGTGAAGCCAAGTTGCCCAATGTATATTGGAAAGAACCGGTCCATACTGATGTCTATATTCTTAATAGAGGACAACTAAGAGTAAAAAAGAGTAAGAAGTTCCTTATGAGCTATAGTATGGAAGACTATCAACTGTCAAGTACTTCAAAAACATTCGAAGCAAATAAAACATCAAAATATATGAAGAAGGTATGGGAAAATTTGACTCAAGATCTGATGAAGGAATATTTCTTGGAGAAAAGGAAGAAACACAAGAGAAGATCACCAAAACTCCTACCATGTATGTTTAGAAGAATCACTCATAAGATTAGATAATTGAAGATAAGAATGAAGGAGTGTAGACTAGAAGAAGATTTACAAGGGTAAATGAATGGGAACTAACTTTTTTTACTATCAAGAATAGAACCTAAAAATTTTGTTGATGCTAGTGCAAGGATGAAAGATGGATACAAGAAATGGAAGAAGAACTAAATTAGATAGAGAAAAATTAGACTTGGGAATTGGTGCCAAGTCCTGCAAACAAAAATGTGATAGGGACAAAATAGGTGTTTAGAAATAGTTTGAATGAAGATGGAGAGGTGGTGAGAAACAAAGAAAGGTTGGCGTACAAAGGCTATTCACAATTGATTGAATTTGAGGAGATATTTGCTCTAGTGGCAAGAATGGAAGCAATCAGAATGTTTCTTGCATTTGCAATTCACAAGGACTTCAAGGTATATCAAATGGATGTCAAATCTTCTTTCTTTCTTGAATGGTGACTTAGAAGAAGTTTACATAGAGCATCTTGATGGATTTTAGTTATCAGAAGACCCAAACATGGTATAGAAACTTAAGAAGGCTTTATATGATCACAAACAAGCCCCTAGGGCTTGGTATGCAAGGTTTGACAAGTATTTACTCCAGTAGGGCTTCAAGAAAGGTATCACAAATAGCAATCTTTGCATCAAAATTGATGACAAAAAAAATTCTAATAGTTGTATATGTTAACAATATAATCTTTGGTAGAAATTATGAAATGTGTAAGAAGTTTACAAAAGAGATGCGGAAGGAATTTGAAATGTCTATGATAGGTGAGTTATCATTCTTTCTTGGACTCCAAATTGCTCAATTAGATGATGGTATTTTTATCCCTCAAGAAAAGTATTTCAAGGAGATGTTGAAGAAGTTTGGTAAGGAAGATTGCAAACCAATTAGTACTCATATGGTAACATGTTATCATTTGGGCAAAGATGATGAGTCACCACAAGCTGATCAAACTATTTATAGGTCTATGATTGGGAGACTATTGTACTTAATCGTATCAAGGCCTGGCATTATGTAAGCTATTTGCTTGGTTGCAAGGTTTCAAGCTGATTCAAGAGTAACTTTGTTCAAGGGTCATTCCTATGCGTGTTCTTGAAGATACTTTTGGAGGTTATGTACATGTTTATTAGCCATGAAGTGTTATTGTACTATTATGTGGGAAGAATGTCAAAAAATTGAGTTCAAGGGCAGAAAACACAAGTCTATTTTTTATTTGAGCAATGAGTTTTGGAAAAATATTTGCTAGGACACTAACAATGGTAAATCCATTCAAGGGCTATGAATCATGATGAAAAGTCCTTATGATAGTGACATAAGATAAAGTGCTAGAGCAACCTCACAAACAAATGACAGTTCAGTTTATGACCTTAAGTGCTAATGGACCTTAAGTGAATTTCATCCAAGATTATCTAGGCACACTATTATGAAACATTTTGTAGTGTTGAGATTAATAGTGTAGAGGACTACAATGACTATGCATGCAATCTTGTACAATCATTATAGTAGTCCTCTACACTATTAATCTCAACACTAAAGGAATGCATCTTCTCTGATTCAAAAGCCTATGGCTTCTCCAAATTAAAGTTCATTGTAAAAGGAAAGCCCAAAGGTTGCAACAAGAAAAGGATAGTTTTGAGGGTAGTGTTCTTGAAGTGAAAATCTTAGGTTAAATGATAGTGTTGAATGGAAGTTCACAGTTTAAAAATTATGAAAAGTATGCTAGCAGATGTAAGAGGCCCAATTTCACATAGA